>JAUTBS010216553.1:0-11595 GCA_032361285.1 Aequorea victoria | reverse complement strand
TCCTTTGATCCTACTGTCGGCGGATCTTGCTGCCAGTGGAAACTTAATTTGTGTACTGGGTACGATTTTTTTTTAAATGGTATTATATTTTGTGTGGTTTGGATCTGCTGTAGCTTATTTTTTGGATTACTAAGCTTATAAGCAATTATTAAAGTAATTAATCACAAGAAATTAAATAATTTTTTGAGTCACCTCATTGCGAAATGGCTCAGGAACTCTGTAAATATGACTATGCATCTGCTTCCTTTTCCATGCATCTATTCCTTAACAGAAAATAAAAGGAAACCATTAACATAATACGTACACACAGTGAAGATCATGTTCATAAAGGAAAAGAGATGATCATCTAAACTTTTGTGTTCAACAAAATACCACAAAACTTGATCTATAGTTATACTGTATGGTCTTGATGAAAGTAAGTTCCCTTTTCATGAGTAGTGATATGACTTGCATTGGGTTTTTTGACTCCATTTTTCTATGTGCAAGTAATATTACTTATTTAGAAAATTTATTTAGAAATTTATTTTCATTTGTAGTGGAGTTCACACAACACATTTAAATCTGAAGTATTAATTTTGAATTGAAGATTAAAATCTTGCTAACTTTTCTAAGTTAACATAGCATTTCTGGAAAAGTAAATTTTATACCCACTTGACAAAGACTGTAAAATTTGAGGTTTAGTGGATTGTTTAAAAGGAAAGCTGGCATGACTGTCTTAGCTTAGGTGGTAAGGAAAAAAAAACCAGTAGCAGTGATGGAACATGCAACTTTATTTGTCAATGGAGAAATTTGATGACAGACTCTGCGTGATATGGTAGACTCTACCATTTGAACTAATAACACTCTGTTAGAGAGATTCACTTACCTCTAATGGCAGGCAACCTTGGGTGAGAATAATGACCTGTGGCAACAACCACTGCATCAAAGAGCTCTTCCACCACCTTTTCAGCCTTCTTCTCTCTACTCCTAACAACCCATTTCAAATCTTTACCAAATCCAAGGAACTCCGACAAACCCACATACTCCACCCTGGTGTTGAATCTTATCATCTCTTCCAAACAAAACCATTCACAAAAATCCCTCAAGTACAAGAAAAGCTCCCTGTGGCCAGGAAATCTCCTCGTATCTCTACCTTTCTTCACCAAAAATGGAAAATCAGTGAAACCCATGATCTCCCTGGGAGAGGTCAGCCTCAGGGACGCATAGAGACTGCTATGAACCTTCACGGCGGCGTCTCCGTGACCCAAGGGATCTTCATCCTCAACATTAGGGTCATACAGCCATTGCCCTCCAACGTCGTGACTTTGCTCAAAAACCACCGCACTGTGACCTTCATCCCGGAGCTCCCTGGCGGCGACCAGCCCCGACGGCCCTGCACCGATCACGCACACGTGCTTTGAGCACAGTTTTCGGTCGGAAACCATGGCGGTTTGATCTTGGCTTTGGGTGGTGATGGGTTTTTATAGTTGAAATTGGAACAGAGTTGGCATGCTAGATTGGGGTCACACATGACAAATTTCAATCACGCGTGTTTGGATCTTTCCTCATAGAATAGAAGTTCCGTTTGGTACGTATAAATTGGAAAAAAGAAAATCTAAACCATTTATATAAAAATGCTAACCATTTATATAAAGTAAATTTTATAAATGCACATTTTTTTTATTGGGAGATTTTAAATGCACACACTTCTTTTTTTAGTATACATATGAGAATGTATTGAACACTTGTACATGATGCATAAACACTTATACTAGTGGGTGTACTAAAAAAAAGTGTGTGCATTTAGAATCTCCCCAAGGTTTGGGAGAAGTCGGGTTGAGTCGCCCTATACTGAACCAATCCGACTCAAAGTGGGCCTGGGAAAGCCTCGGTTGGCCAGTCCGGCCCAATGGATCGGCCCGTCCAGCTTAAGTGCCCAAATTTTTGCTCATTTCATTCACTTGTTCTTTGCCTGAAAACTCTATTTCTTCATCCTTCCAAAATCTTTGGCCATTTGCTTTTAGAATGTCTTCATCGGGGAGCTCGGGTGAGGGTCAAGGATTCAAGGGCCATCTACACATTTTCACTAGGTGCTCCATTACCACTTTCAACTTGAGGAATTCCTTTGAAGATGGATTCTTACAATGGGATTCATGAAATCACCTTTTTACTAGTCTTCCTCTATTTGAATTTCAACTCTTCTTTTCCATGAGTTATCTTTCTACTTGTCAAGCCATGCTTCCACCATTTTTGTGTGTGCTTGGGGGTGTGAAAACCAAGTGTTTGTGCAAAAATGCCGAAGTGAGAAAAGCATGTGTTTTGACAAGAATTATTGTCAAATTATGTAACACGACAACCTTGTAATTCTATCTTGTGCATTTGTTAGGAGAAAAACATGCAATTCCCATGTTTTTGGATGGTGTGAAAACATGCCCACCAAGTGTTTGTCAAAATGTGCCAATGAGAATATTTTACTTTTCTTTGGATTTTTTGATCAAACTTTCTATGCATCATCTTAGAAATTGTTGTAGGCATGATTGAAGAGTTTTGAATTTTGAATTGAAGCCATTTCATGAATGAATGTCGTGAGTAACATGGTGCCTAAATTGGTGCCTGATGGGCCAAGTGACCCATTGCCATGCCCATGAGCTTAATGAATGCCAAGTGCTTCATAAAATGCCTATATGACCTAGGCTTTTTGCATTTGTGTGTCGGGTTATGCATGACTTTGGTTTCATGCCTTATATGCTTCATGCTTGTATGACATTAGTTTTGTGCATCAAGTGCTAAGTGTTCGATGAAATGCTTATATGACATGAAAATTGTGTACTTGTGTTTCAGGGCCGAATTGAGGGTATGAAATGCTATGGAAGCATAAAGAAGACCCTGAAATGGTAATCAGGCATTACCCTCGGCTGTTCATGCAAATGTCATTAATGTTGGGTTCGGGAAACCCACGGATTCCTTGGCTTGTATCAACAAGGACCGGGTGATCTTGGATGCTCTGGATGAGAGTGGTGGAATACTGTAGACACCCCAATTTTGACTAAACCGAATATCGGCCAGTTCCTGCAACTTTTCGATGATGATTGTGTACGTTAGTCGCGTCCAAGAAGCTTACATGCGAGTTCAAGAGTCCAAGGAGTACTTCCAATGCAACCCAAAACACCCCGAAACAACCTAAAACACCGAATATACATAAAACACCCCTCGGTGCAGTCCCACCCAGCGCTGCACCACCTCTAAGTCGCACACCACTTCCTTCTAAGTACACCCACGCCACCTCAAAACTCAATTGCTAGTGTCGCGCCATAACCTTTCCAGGCCACTTGCTAAAACCATGTCAGAGCCCCAAAGTAGCACACGTCCCCTTCCGCCTAGCGCACGCCACCTTGAGAGGAGACTTTGGCACTAAGTCAGATTTTTGCCCAAAATTCTATAAATAGGACCCCTCTACCACCTTATAAAAAAACACTCAATCCCCAATTGTAAGAGTGTCGAACCTCTGCAGAATTAAAACCTGAATCCCCAATTATAAGAGTGTCGAACCTCTATAGAATTAAAACCCCCAATCCACAATTCTAAGAGTGTTGAACCTCTACAGAATTGGAACCCTATCCCGACTTCCAAACTTAAGCCCTTGCCTAATTAATAATTAACGCTTAAGCTGATTTCCAAAACTTCACTTTGAACCATCCAAAATTTCAGACTCCTTTGCATTGGAAGGACTCGGAGGACCCGAAGACCGCATGGAAGACTTCCCGAGGATGTACCGTATGTGAGGCGAAGCTGCGGAAACTGCTTGGAACCCTACTCATCTTCCGGGATATACGGTAGGATCCCTTTTCACTCATCTCTTTCATTTTTGTCTTCCTTTAAAAAAAAGCTTCTTTTATTCGGTAAAATAGGAGAAAGAGGTCGTTGGCCTTCTTTCTCCCCGATTTCTTTTCATTATTTCACCTTTTTGTCTAAGCATATTTTCTTTAGGTAGAATTGCATATTAAATTTTTTTCCCTTCCCCTAGTCTTTTCTTTTAGCATAAAAAACATGTATAAATGTCTTCTTTTCTTTCTCTTCTCCGTATAAAAATATATGCACATGAGCACACTATTTTCTTTAAAAACAGCAGCCCCTTTTGGACCTCAGAATGATGAGCCCACTGTTTTATAGTGGCGCACACCATTTCCAGAGTGCCCAATAGTGGCGCACGTCATGTCCCAATGGCGCACGCCAGGTCATGAGCTGACTGGCGCCACCTCTATTTTAAGACCAGTAGCTTCCAGTAGCCCTGTTTGGTAGTCTTTTCTGTATATTTTCTATATGGTAGAGTTTCTGTTAAAATACCTTCTTTTGTGTTTCTTTTTGTTGTAAATAAAAATGCACCCACACACAAGCACACTATTTTCTAAAAATAGTAGCCTTTTTTGGGCTTCTGAATGATGAGCTCACTGTCCCATAGTGACTCGTACCATATCAGCAGACCCAAAAGTGGCGCACGTCATGTCCAAATGGCGCGCGCCAGGTTATGAGGTGACTTGCGCCACCTCTGTTTAAAAAAACCAGTGGCTTCCAGTAGCTTTTTATGCAATTTTATGCTTTAAATATCATGCTTTTATATGCATCAACTGCAATGATATGCTGTCATCTCCTCTTTTGACATGCCTTTAAGTGTAAGTATGTGTAGAAAGCTTTAGTTCTAGGTTAGATTTTACTTCATTATTTTCTTTTTTTATGTTCTCTCTTCAAACTCCCTTTCTGTATGTGTTGGTTTTGATAAATTTAAGATAAGAACAAAACAGAACGGTTAAGTAGAGGCCGGTCTTCGGATCGGGCGAGAGGGGTGCCTAACACCTTCCCCTTTCATAGCCTAGCTCTCGAACCATTTTCTCTGGTAAGGACGGACTAGTTCCCTTGAACATTTTTAGTTTCTTGGTTTATCCAAAAATCAAGTGGCGACTCCAAATTGTGCGGCCTTTAACACGGACGCATTTGGGAAAAAATCCCCTCTTTCCTTTCTTCTCGTAGTTCGTTCTATATGCACATATCATTTATGTGAGGAGCGGATGAGAAAAGGGAGGGGGAAAAAGAGGATGAGTTCCCCACACTAAGTATTAGTCAATTATGTGATAAGATATACAAGTTAGTCTTTAAAACTAATGCATATAGAGTAGAAAGTGTGTGATAATAAAGTTTTATTTGTTGGTCATAAAAATAAAAATGCATACACAATTGACTTTGATGAGATCGAATTACAAAATGTAAAATATTTAACAGTCATTAATGAAACTAGTTGGGTATAGAATAGAAGACTATGACATGTTAGTATGAATCTAATCACAAAATTATCTAATACTGAACTAGTTAAAGGACTCCCTAAAACTAAATATGTTAAAGATAAAATTTGTGATGCATGCCAATATGAAAAATAAAGTAAAATATTTTTCAAGAAAAAGAACCATATCACAACAACTAGGCCTCTATAATTGTTACACATGAATTTATTTGGACCAATATCAAAAGCAAGTTTGAGTAGGAAATATTTTACCTTTGTAATTGTTGATGATTATACTAGATATACATGGATAATATTTCTTGGACACAAAGATGAAACACACTTATACTTTGCTAAACTGTGTAAAATGCTACAAAATGAAAATGATGCGTGATTAATAATATAAGAAGTGATAGAGGAGGATAATTTATTAATAAAAAATTTAAAAATCTTGTAATGAAAATGAAATAGGACACAACTTCTTCGCACCTAGAACACCCCAACAAAATGACATAGTTGAAAGAAAGAATAGAACACTACAAGAAATGGCTTGAACTATGCTTAGTGAACACAATCTTGCAAAATACTTTTGGACCGCAGCCGTTAATAACGCATGGTATATATCCAACAAGGTAATTATTAGATCAAAATTAAATAAAATTTAATATGAACTATGACATGGTAGAATACCTAATATTGGCTATTTTCATGTGTTTGGATGTAAATGTTTTATATTAAACACAAAAGACAATCTTAGAAATTTTAACGCTAAATTGGATGAAAGAATATTTCTAGGATATTCAATAATGAGTAAAGAATATTGAGTGTACATTAAAAGAACTCAAGTTGTTGAAGAATCTATGCATGTTGTTTTTGAAGAAACTAACATTCCTTTATCCGAAAAAGTATATTGATAATGATTGTGTACAATTGAGAGAAGGTCTTGAAAATGATAAGCTTAATGATGTGACCATTGACATCTCTCAATCAAACAAGGAAAATGAGAATGAAGAGAAAAATCAACCACAAATTAAGACTACATATAGAAGGTTGATTAAAAACCATCCAAAGATAGAATTATTGGTGAGCCAACCAAAGGGGTAATCACTCACTCTCTTGCTAGAGATATATGTAATAATTTGGCATTCATATCTCAAATTGAACTCAAAAATATTTAAGAAGCCGAAAATGATGAATATTGAATAAATTTCATGCAAGAAGAATTAAATCAATTTGAAAGAAATAAAGTGTGAACCCTAGTTCCTAGACCTAGAGATAATACAATCATAGGAACAAAATAGATTTTTAGAAATAAGAAGGATGAATCGAGCAACATAGTTAGAAACAAAGCTAGACTTGTAGCCTAAGGTTACAATCAAAAGGAAGGTATAGATTATGAAGAAACATATATTGTTGTAGCTAGATTAGAAGTCATACGAATGTTATTAGCATTTGTGTGCCAAAGAAACTTTACATTATTTCAAGTGGATGTTAAAAATACTTTCTTAAATGACTATATTAATGAAGAAGTATATGTAAATTAACATCCCGATTTTGAAGATCATAAATATCCAAATTATGTATTTAAACTATCAAAAATATTATATGGGTTGAAACAAGCTCTTAGAGGATGGTATGAAAAATTAAGTGGATTCTTAATACAAAATAATTTTTCTAGTGGAAAACTTGATTCAACACTCTTCATTAAAAAAAAGGGAAAGGATATTCTTGTAGTACAAAATTATGTTGATAATATTATTTTTGGACCCACTAATGAAAACTTGTGCAAAAAGTTTGCTAAAATTATGCAGGAAGAATTTGAAATGAGTATAATGGGTGAGCTCAATTTTTTCCTTGAACTTCAAATCAAGCAAACAAATGATGGAACCTTCATAAATCAAGCCAAGTACACAAAAGAATTATTAAAAATGTTTGAAATGGAGGATACAATCGAGCTTCTTCGCATCAACTCATGCTGCACCATTATCAACTCACTCAAACATGGATCCTGTGAATCCATCAAACACATCCAAACGAAGGTAAGATGATCAAGGCGAGAGTTCCACCAAAAAAAAGAGAGCAAAAAGGGCAAAGCTCCCTCATCTGCTAAAAGTATGTGCCTTAACCAAGAGACCAAAGATAAGTATCACAAACTCTTTAAGTCTCGACAAGTCCCTAATGGACAGTGCATCGACTTTCAGTTCTTTGATATGACTGAGATGCACTTTAAAGCATGGATCACATACATGGGATGGTATAACTTTGTTACCATCAAAGAATCTGTATACCCAAAACTATGTAGAATTGCCTATGCCCATATGCATGTTACTGTGGGTAGTGAATGGATATTTCTATGTAGTTGGGTAAGGGGCAAAGACCTTCTGTTTGGGGACTAAGTGGTCAACAAACTCATTGATGCCCCAAGTGGCACACACCTACTGGATTGCACCAAACGCTGACATAACTATTTTAACATTCTTCTTGAGGAATTTATTACTCTGATCACTGACAGGAACACCATAAACCCTGATAAAATCTTAAATACAAATCTTTTTCTCATTGAATACAGACTGTTCCACCTTATGGTCAACCATATGATTTTACCCCAAGAAAGAAAATTTAGAGATCTTAGCTACATACAGTTGATGGTAATCTGGTGCATCATCCACAAAGAACCCATCGATTTGAGCAACCTCATCCTATCTGACATGTGAAAAGCTACCCAAACTAAAAAGAACATACTATCCCATGTCATGCTTTTAACCAAAATTTTTAGTTTCTTTAAAATCAACCTAAAAGATGCTATATTTATACCTTTTCACCGCACCTACATGTACAATTAGTCCACCCTAAAAAATATGTGACTAATTGAGGTTGATGGCCAATAGGTCAAGAAAGAGTTTGCCCAACACCCAAATCAACCCCAAGATTCAAATCTGAACCAACATGCCATTCTACCACATTTTTTTCTCATAGATCAACCATAAGATCAACCCTCCACAGATCAACCACAAGACCCACTCTCTTCTCAAGAACCTCACTTTAATCCACCCTCCACTCAAGCTCCACCCTCTAGCTCTTCACATTCTAGCATCTCTCATTTTGATTTTGAGAAGATGAAAGCACAAATGAAACTTCTTGTTGATATCAACACAACCTCCAACCAAGAAATAAAAAAACTTCATGAGAGAATGAATCTCTATGAGTTTCAGATTGAAAATTTTCAAAAGCAACAAGAATACATGGTCTATGAACAGCTTCGCCTTAACAGAATTCTAACTGACCTGAATGAACTAATAAATGGTGTTTGCACAGCAGGCAACAATATCGATCAGTACATGAAGAAGAGCATGAAGGACTTTCTTATTGCCAACAACCTCCTGATCAATAGCGTTTACTGTGAATATGATCGAGACACTGCGGGTAAAATAAATAAAATCCTTCGCAAAATCTAAGAATTCATGAAATGGGTAGAGATCCACTTGGAAACCTCCACTGAGAAAGTTGAGCGTGAGTATCAAGAAAAAATTAATATGAAAGTTGCTCTAACGAAGAAGATTTATATTGAAAAAATCTTAGCCCAACAGTTTAAGGAAGCCACCTCGAAAGGAAATGAGAAGGTCTCAGGAAAAGAAAAAGAGAAGATAACATACCCCAAAGAGCCAAAGAAATCCAAATCATCTTTCTTCGACCGCTTGGAAGAATTAAAAAAAAAAAAAAGACATCGTCTACAAGCGAAAAACCAAAGAAAAAGGAGAAATTGCCACTGAGCGCAAAGCCAAATAAAAAAAAGCAAATAGACGATGAGTTCTTTTGATGTCTGACTTGTCTCTACTACCATTCTCTCTCTCTCTCTCTCATATTGGGCTGCCCCCCATGAGCAAACATTTTTATTCTGAATGATTGTAATATTAATTTATTTTTATTTTTGTTACTCCTTTATATATATGACTTTTGGTTTATCATTCTCTTCTTTATATGATGTATGCATATTTTTCATTTTTGAGATGACAAAGAGAGAGACAAAGGTGAAAAACAATGATTAGAAAAATATAAAAAACAAAGCTTAGAACAATGCTTACAAAAAGGAGAAAAATAGGGCTTATTGTTGGTTGTTAGTTGTTTATTGATTTGATGACTGTTTGATTTATTGTTTTGAGCTGATTATGTTTGAATGAGAATAAATTAATTTAAAAGTTCCTTTAAAAAGGGAAGCAACTCTTTATGGAAAGAGTTTTTAAAACATATATTCTATCCTATCAAGAGTTTTTCTAAAATTGTTTGTCATCATAAAAAAGAGAGAGATTGTTAGCTCCCAGGTTTAAATAAATAGATTATTGATTTTAATAATAAAAAATAAAATATTAATAAGTTAAGATAATCTATCATTTAACATCGTTTTAAAAATTTCTTAGTACATATTTTTAAATCAATCTATGTTCAAATGATTATTAATAGTTACCACCCATGATTGAGATTTACCTTATATTTAATAAGATTTAAAATTATTTCAGATAATAAATCAAGTATTAAGATAATTATAAGAATCATTAAATCAGTTCCCAAACAAAACACTATCTCAGGATCAAGACATAGATTTTTTAGAATTTCTCAAGGATTTGAGTCGACCCAAAGTATTGCATGAGTCGACCCAAAACAACAATCTCTCGGTATCTCCTGCAGAATTTCTTCAGAAGCGACCATGACTCGACCCAAGATGATTCCTGAGTCGACCCAAGATATATGATTCTCTGAATTTATTCTCTGCAGTGATCGTGAGTCGACCCACAATCAGTGTGAGTGACCCAAGCTTTGAGACAACAACATGAGTCGACCCAAAAAAAGTCATGAGCCAACTCAAAGCAATAATGAGCTGAGACATAACAACCATAGTTGATCCAAAATATCAACTCAAAGGAAGAAATTTATGTGAGTCGATCCACGGATGAAGGTCTGCAATAAATCCGAGATCTCATCATTTTGAGTTAACCCAAGCATCAAGATGAGTCAACCCAAGGATGAAAAATCTAAATTATTAGGACACTGAGTCGACTCAGCCTCACTATGAGTTGATCTAAAGTCGCAATTTCAGCAAATCACAATGCAAATCACGCCTGTGTACAGTTGTGTTTTAGAGTATTAAATGGCAAGTGTAACATCCCATATTTTTTTAAAATAAAATTTTAAGAAAAAATTAATAATTATTAAGCTTGAGATAGTAATTAATAATTAAGTCTTGGCCCAATTTATTTTAATTTGGATAGTGAGGGTTTGAATTGCAAAACTCCCCAAATTGGATGGAGTGTGGGATGGTTTGAGATGAGTAGAAATCTTTTTAAGAGAGAGATAAGAATCAGATGTCAGAATTTTTGGGAGCTGCCAGTCCCTTGTCCCACCCACATTTGTCCCTATGTCAGTATCTCAATTAGTATCACCCACATTTGTCCCTATGTTAGTACCTCAGTTAGCATGAGATTTCCCTAGATTAGGATTTGTCTCTCTCTCTCTTTCTAAGAATAGCCGAAATCCCTTTTTCTTTCTAAGAAACCAGAAACCTCTTCTTCTCCCGAGAGAACCTGGAGCTTCTTTCTCGACTGTGTAAGAACAGTGAGAGCGAGTAAGTGAAGTTCACCCTAGAACTTTGAAGACCTGGAGCTGGAGTGGTGAAGTATTGTTACACCATCCAGGAGCCAACGGGAAAAAGAGAGGCGCGACCACCATTGGAGTATTTCTAGAAGTTTTGAGGTAAGAACCATGTCCTTAATCTCTCCTATAAATCACACCATGAAATAAAGAAAGAATGGGACCCAGATTTCCTTGACCCTCAGTCCTTTCCTAGCCCAGGCCATGCCTTGATAGATGCCTACCCACTGTTGAGTGTTGTAAAGGAAAAAACCTGGTGTTCTTCTTCCAAAATCCAGAATGAAAGACCCTTATGGGGGATGTTAGAGGGTTGGATGGTTTGTAGGTGGAGGGGGGATGTTTATAGTTGTTGTTGTGCCTCGTTTGAAGTGGAAAAACCATGTTTCTAACCTAAATAGTCCCTTAGCTTCAGGGAGAACACAGAAACAGAACATGCTATTTTTCTGAGATTGGTGTCGACCCATGGAGGTGGGGTGTCGACCCAAGTCTTTCTGCTCTCTGTATCTCCCTCTGTCTAAGGTTGGGGTCAACCCTAAGAGGATGGGTGTCGACCCAACTGGCTCTGTATTTTTCTACTCTCTGTATCTCGCCTCTGTTATAAAAGGTGTCGACCCAAACCCCCTAGGTGTCGACCCAAGCCTCGCCCTGCATATGTTGAGTCAACCCAATCCCCGTGAGGTGTCGACCCAACTTATTCTGCA
>JAUTBS010216442.1:0-11595 GCA_032361285.1 Aequorea victoria | reverse complement strand
CTTATCCAGTTTTGTCCATGTTTATTTTATCTTAGAGAGGATCAAAGATTAGAAGATGATATTAGGAGGTGAAGATCTTGAAGATCACTTACTTGGTGGTCTTTTTTGCTCCAATAACTAGGACTTAGCTTTAATGACTTTTCCCTTTTTCTTTTTTCTTTTTCTTCTTCTTCCTTCTTCTTTCTTCTTTCTTCTTCCTTCTTCCTTCTTTCTTCTTCTTCTTCTTCTTCTTCTTCTTCTTCTTCTTCTCCATGGGACCAATAAAATTTTAGAGAGAGAGGGAAAGATGGCAAATGAATTTTTCGTAGAAAAATGATCTCTATTTATAGGCAAAAAGGGTGGGTGTGAAATGACCAAACTACCCCTCATTTAGTTCCAACTCAACTTCCAATTGAATTTTTATTCTTCCAATTTGATTCAATTCTAACCAAAACTTGGGCTCCAAGATTGTAATGCCTTTTTTGGATTCAATAATCTATTTTTCTTAGGCCATAAGGTCTTGTTTCGTTTAATGGGGAACAAATTCCCTAATTTAATAGTACTTGACATGATATTTTCTTTTTTCTTTTATTTTAATTATAATTATGTCACATCACTTGTTCCCTCCTCTCATCATTCTCCTAAGTGTGTGCACTATTCATTGAAGACTTTTAAGGCTTGAATGAGGTAGAAAAATAATCTTTTAAGCAACCATCTTTTCCATGTATTTTCCTTTTTTTTTTTCCCCACTAAATGTCACATCACCCTTCTCTCCTCAAGGGAGAATTCATCCAGAGCTCTATAGGAGCTTTTAGAAGCTTCATTTTATTGTTTTTATTATTTATTTTAATTATTCATGAGATTAAAATTTACTTTGGGCCCAAATTAACTTCATTTGGGTCAAATTTTAAGTTTTGGGCCTAACTTTGGTGTGGGATTGAAATTAATTCAATTGGGCCATTAATAAAATAATTGGGCTCAAATATTTATTTATTTTGGACCCCCATAATGTTTGCCCCAAATCCCTAATTAAAATTCCATATTGGACTTCTCAAAGTTTGGGCCTTATTTAGGCCTTCCATGAATTCTTTTTTTTTTTTTAACTTTCAAATTAAGTTTTTTTGTTTGTGATTCTATGGAACTCTTATGGTTGAGCGTAACGTCTTTTTCTACCCAAATTTGTATTTAATATTTTGGGCTTAAGGGGTTCATGGGCCTTACTTTGGCCCGTTTTGGCTTTTTGCGCATTTTACGCATTTCATTGGACTTTCCAACTTGAATGCTTTTAAAACTTTCTTTTTCAAAATTTTGTTTGAAATTCTTTTGTCCCTTTCGTTATTTTAGATTTATCATATTTTTTTTTCCATTCATTCATTCCTTTGTTCCTAGGGTTGAATGTTATTCCTCGAGGAATAACGTCTTTATTCTCAGTTTTCGTGCTTAATATTTGTGTTGTGAAAAGTGAGGCATCACAAGACGGTCCAGATCCTAGAGGCTATCGCCCAATTGAAAGAGATGAACACCCATTTGCTGGGTATGAAAATGGGAAGGGGCGAAAAGTCTCGGGCAAAGCAGTTCAGACACTTGGGAGCAAAAGAATTCAGTGGGACATCCGACCCAGCTGAAATGGAGAGCTAGTTAAAAGATGTAGTCCGTATTCTGGAACAGTTGGGTGTGATGAAGGATGAACGAGTCCACCTCGTTACCTTCATGTTCCGTGGAGAAACGAGTAATTAGTGGGAGGCCACCGAGAGACTCTTAAAGTTGCCTCGCCCAGGTGTGGAGCCCCCTACACCACAGGTGATTACTTGAGCTCATTTCTCCAGAGCCTTTGATGAGCAGTACAAGCCATCTTCCTACAAGTATGAAAAGGAGTAGGAGTGCATTGAGCTAACTCAGAAGAGCTTGAGCATGGCAGAGTATGAGATGAAGTTTATTGAGCTGTCACGTTATGCGCGACTCCTCGTGCAAGATGAGGAGGCTCGGTGCAGGAGGTTCCAGAGAGGGTTAGATTTTACTATCAGGACTAGACTAACAGGCTTAGAAATAGGCAACTATGTTAGCTTGGTGAACAAGGCTAAAATGTTTGAGAAAGACCTGAAGGAGGGAGCGAAAAGGAGGGAGGATTTCAAGAAGCACAAGTTTGGGAATACATCATCAGGAAAGGCATGGAAGAAAGATTCCAAAAGCAATGCAAGCAAACCATCGGCTTTTCAAAGCCAAAGTCATCAGCCAAATGTGAAGGGTACAGGGTCCAAAGGGAACCATCCGAGTAGTGGAGGTTTGGGCAGGGGTGAGAGAGGAAATCTCCCCAAGTGCCATCAGTGCGGGGCTATAAACCACTTTGTCAAGAATTACCCCAGCAGGAAGAAGGATATCATTTGCTACCGATGCAACCAATCGAAGCACATATCTACTCAGTGTGGGCAGTAGGATAGGCAGGCTGCTTCTTCCATGAGCAGGAGGAGGACCGGGTGATATGGGCCTGGGACATCAGTACAAAATAAGGGAAAAAAGATTGCAGAAGGATCAGTTGATCCCGGTCAGGTATTTGCTATCACCAAGCAGGACGTTCGGGCAACACTAAACGTGGTGACAGGTACTATTATTGCTTTTAGTGTGGATGCTTATGTTCTTGTTGATCCAGGATCGACTCATTCATTTGTTGCACCTATCTTCATGTCACGGGTATAGGACGTTGTACCAGAATGTCTAGATTCCACAGTCACCATAGCGACACCTCTTGGCGAGAAAATGGCTATTGAGACCATCTTTAGAAAGTGTCCATTAGTTGTGGGAGGACAAGAAATGGAGGTAGATACGATGCCATTACACATGCTAGAGTTTGATTTCATACTCGCGATGGATTGGCTATCCACCTATCATACATCCTTAGACTGTTTTGGGAAGAGGGTCATTTTCCAGATCCCTAGTGAAGAGGACTTTATTTTTCTGGGAGATAGAGTAAAGACACCCGTTTGCCTCGTGTCAACTCTCACGGCAACCAAAATGTTACAGAAGGGTTGCCAGGGGTTCTTGGCACGTGTGGTGAACATAGAGTCTGTAGAAGAGGAGTTTTCGGGGATTCTAGTTATTCATGACTTCCTAGATGTGTTTTCAAATGACTTACCGGGTCTACCTATGGACCGTGAAATAGATTTTACCATTGAGATATATCCGGGCATATCGCCCATATCGATCGTACCATATAGGATGTCTCCCACAGAGCTGCAAGTGCTGAAGGAATAACTATAGGAGTTGATGGATAAGGGTTTCATATGACCCAGTGTCTCCCCGTGGGGAGCACCCATTTTGTTCGTAAAGAAGAAGAACGGAGCTCTAAGAATGTGTGTTGACTATCGACAGCTGAATGGGGTCACAGTGAAGAACAAATATCCTTTACCCAAGATAGATGATCTGTTTGATCAGTTGCGAGGAGCCAGTGTGTTCTTGAAGATTGACTTGAGGTCGGGTTATCATCAGCCAAAGTTACAAGGGTCAGACGTACCGAAGATTGCCTTTCAGACCCGTTATAGACATTATGAGTTTGAGGTAATGCCATTCAAATTGACGAATGCTCTAGTCGTGTTTATGGATTTGATGAACCATGTATTTAGGGAATATTTGGATCAGTTTGTGATTGTGTTCATAAATGACATCCTAATATATTCACGAAGTGTGGAGGAACATAAGAAGCACTTGAAGATTGCATTGTAAGTCCTAAGATAACACAAATTGTATGCCAAATTCAGTAAATGTGAATTTTGGTTAGACAGTATAATGTTCTTAGGACATATCATTTTGGGTGATGGGATCCAGGTAGATTCTATGAAGATTGAAGCAGTGGTGGAATGGAAAAGGCCGACCAGTGTGAGTGAGATACATAGTTTTTTGGATTTGGATGCGTATTACAGGAGATTTGTGAAAGTTTCTCCCTAATAGCCAAGCCTTTGGCTCATTTGACTCAGAATGATGTGAAGTTTGTGTGGTCCGATCAATGTGAAGAGAGTTTCCAAGAATTGAAGAAGAGATTGACCACCGCACCAGTTTTGACAATTCTTTTGGGGAAGGAAGGTTCTGTAGTCTACACCGATGCATTACACCAGGGGTTAGGCTATGTGATCATGCAGGAAGGGAAGGTGATTGCCTATGCATCACAACAATTGAAAACTCACGAGCAGAATTATCCAGTCCATGACTTGGAATTGGCGGCAATTGTGTTTGCCTTGAAACTGTGCCGACATTACTTGTATGGGGAAACCACCAAAATTTACACAGATCGTCAGAGTTTGAAATACCTTTTTACCTAGAAAGAGTTGAACCTTTTACAGCGGAGGTGGATGGAGTTACTCAAGAATTATGACTGCACGATTAATTATCACCTGGGAAAAGCCAATGTGGTTGTGGATGCCCTTAGCAAAAAATCGTCGGGAAGAGTAGCAGACTTACAAGGATTACAACTCAGTCTGTTCCGAGAACTGCTACCCCCAAGGGTGGAGCTATCAATGAAGACGGAGAAAGTCTTACTTACCCATCTCACACTCTGGCCTTTATTGATAGACATGATTCAGGAAGCTCAGAAGGTGGATCCTCAGCTATTGAAGTTGCATGATGAAGTTATTAAAAAGGAAAACAAGGACTTTGTAGTTTCTGAGGATGGCGTACTGATGTATGGAATACATTCGTGTGTTCTTAATGATACTGATTTGAGGAGGGAGATTCTTGAGAAAGCTCAGGGTTCTAAGTATACGATGCACCCAAGAAACACAAAGATGTATCGGGATCTACGCGAGAACTATTGGTGGCAAAGGATGAAGAGAGATTTGGCAGAGTTTGTTTCTAAATGCTTGGTGTGTCAATAAGTGAAGATTGAGCACCAGAGGCTGGCAGGATTATTGGAACCCTTGCCAATACCGGATTGGAAATGGGAACACATTACCATGGATTTTGTAACATGCTTGCTGTGATCCCTCAAAAGAAATGAAGCCATATGGGTGATTGTTGACAGACTGACGAATTCGGCACATTTCTTACCTATCAAGATAATTTTCTCAATGGATAGGTATGCACATCTGTACATTGATGAGATTGTTCGGTTGCATGGTATGCTAGTGTCAGTGGTGTCTGATAGAAATCCTAAATTTACATCGAAGTTCTAGATGAGCTTGGAGGAGACAATGGGGACCGTGTTAAAGTATAGTATAACTTTTTATCCCCAAATCGACTGGTAATCAGAAAGAACCATTTAGACTTTGCAGTACATGCTTGGAGCCTGTGTTTTAGATCTTTTAGGCAGCTGGGAGGATCACTTATCTTTGGTGGAGTTTGCATACAACAATAATTTCTAATTCTCCATTGAAATGGAACCATATGAGGCTCTGTATGGGAGGAAGTGTCATAGCCCAACTTGTTAGAATGAGGTAGGGGAAAGGAAGTTGTTGGGACTCGAGGTGGTCCAGATCATCGTAGACAAAGTCAAGTTGATTCGGAAAAGGTTGAGACAAGCTCAAGATAGGCAGAAGAGTTATCCAAACAACTGATGATGAGGTTTGGAGTTTGAAATAGGAGTTCATGTTTTCTTGAGAGTATCTCCGTGGAAGGGCGTTATGCGGTTCGGCAAGAAAGGAAAGTTGAGTCCTCGTTACATTGGACATTTTGAGATCATAAAGAAGATTGGGAGTACGGCATACCAGTTAGCGCTGCCCCCAGTTTTATCCAAGCTACACGATGTATTCCATGTATCAGTATTGAGGAAATATATGCCCGACCCTTCACATGTTCTATCAGTGCAACCTGTGGATCTCAGGTTAGATCTGTCTTATAAAGAGGAACCGGTACAAGTGCTAGACCGAAAGGACCAAGTTTTGAGAAACAAGACAATTCTATTGGAGAAAGTGTTGTGGCACAGTCATTCAATGCAAGAGGCCACCTGGGAAAGAGAGGAAGAGATACGGCAGAAGTACCCACACCTCTTTGATCAGGTACGTCTAAATTTCGGGATAAAATTTCTTTGAGGAGGGGAGGTTGTAACATCCTGTAATTTCTAAATGAAATTTTAAGAATATTTAATATTTTTCAAGCTTAAAAATAGTAATTATTAGATAATTAATCTTGGTTGAATTAATTAAATTGGGGAAATAAAGAGATTTGATTTCAAAATCTCCAAAATGGGTGGAGTGTGGGATAATTTCTGCAGAGTGGGAGCCTTTTTGGGAGAGACAAAGATCATGATGTCAGGATTTGGAGGCTGCCACCTCCCCCTTGTCCTACTAGACTTGTCCCTCCACTAGTGCTGCTACCAGTGTGAGATTCCCCCAAATTAGGGTCTGTCTTTCCCTCTCTATAGAACAGCCGTAAGCCACTTTCTTCTCCTTAGAGAAACCTAAAATCTTCCACTAGTCGTGTGAAGATGATGAGAATGAGTGAGTGGTGTTTTTCCATGGAGCTTTGAGGACCTTGAAACAGGAGTGGTGAAGTGTTGCTACACCATCCACAGAGGAGTTGAAGGAAAAAGGAGGAAAGAAGAGGCAGAACTGCCATTGGAGTGTTCTTGAAGTTGTTGAGGTAAGAATCATATTTTTAATCTCTCCTCTGAGTCACACCATGGAAAACCTCCCTTAATGGAAGTATAGGACCTTCCCCCTCAATCCTTCCTAGCCCTAGACCATGCATCTGTTGGTCTCTATGTTTATCCTTGGTGGGGTGTTTTTATGAGAAAATCTAGATTATCTTTTCTAAAATCTTGTTGGAAGTACCTTTACGAGGGATTTTGGAGTGTTGGATGAGATGGGTGTAGAGGAGAGAGGTTTTTAGGTGTTTTTAGGCTTGGAATGAAGTTGAAAAACCAAGCTTTCTCACCCCAAATAGAACATAAACCAAAAAATAGCAAAAACAGAGCAGCAGTGATTTTTTCGTGGTTTGGGTCGACCTAAAGAGGATGAGTGTCGACTCAAGCCACTTTGCACTCTGTATTTAGCCTCTGTTATGATTTGAGTCAACCCAAGAAGGGCTGGGTGTCGACTCAAAGGATGTTAGCTCTCTATTGTTCAGCATACGAGCATTTGAGTCGACCCAATCTCCGTGGGTGTCGACTCAACTTATTCTGTAACTTTTTCTGCTCTCGATAGTTTGATAGAGAAAGGTAGGTGTCAAACCAAACCTTGCTAGATGTCGACCCAAACCTTGCTTGGTGTCGACCCAAATATCTCGAGGTGTTGACCCGAGCTTAAACCCTCAGCCTATGTCAACCCAAACCCCCTAGGTGTCGACCGAACCCACCCCTGTGTCGACTCAAGGCAGTGAAAAATAATATCTTCCAGTTGGATTTCCGAGCCTTTGTGGCTACTTTTGTCCTTAGGTTTCTTAATGAAAAATATACCTAATGACCATATCTACCCTCTGAAATTATTCTAAGAATTATTGAAGAGGTTTAATCCATTTAATTGAATTTACCAAACATAATAGGGTGGGGAAACCTCTAAGTTAGAAGGTAGAACATGTTCCAATGAGAACCAGGGGCCTTGAATAACCATAGGGTTGTGACATAAAAATTAGGAAACATTTGGAGTTACTCTCTCTTATACATGGTTTATTGTGTAACCTAGGTCCTAGAGGTCTAGTCCCGGACGTTGAGGAGTTGCCTAATAATCAAGGAGGTCAACCGTAAAGCATTCAAGCAAAAGGTGAGAGTGGCTAGCTATTATAAAATAAAATGTAGAGAACTTGGATTCTTCTAAATGTTTTGAATAACCTTTTTTTGCATGAGGATCACATGGGTGTTTTCCTAAAAGTATGCTTTGGTGTTTAAATGAAGTTTACTTCTATTTTATCAAATGTGAGCATGTTTCTATGTGAATGATGAGATATAAAGAAAAAATATATCTTGAATTGCATGTATTTCTTGTATATGCCAAGTTATAGTGGGTACCCATCCCGGAGGACCCCGTGTGTGGGTGCTTAATAGCCATTAAAGGCTTTACCCCGTGTGTGGATGAATTTATGATGGCCTTAACGGCTTACCCTTGTGTGGGTGTTGTATAGCCTTAAAGGCATTGCCCTAAGAAGGTGGAGGTCCAGTGGTGGACAAGGCCCCGTGCGTGGGTCGATACACTCACTCATATATATCACTAGTGTTATATATGAGTGCCCTCTTACACGCCACTCTAAAATAGAAGCATCATAATGAGGTAACGGTACCGTTAGAACTCTCGATCGTGAGGTTAAATGACTACTTGGGCATTATACGTGTGTGTTGGGTGTGGTGTTATACATATGTATACTTGTGAGGTATAACATGTATGATGATTGAGGAGCATGGAAACCCTTTTTGTTACATGTGTGGCTGATGTTGCTTTTATATAAAATGCTTTATAACATGTGAGATTTTTATATATCTTGTTTTATTTTATGCTAAGCCTACTCTCCTGTAACCTTGTCGTTGCAGATTTTAGTTCGGGGTAGACTCTTATTCCACTAGTGCCATGTCGAAAGGAAAGAAGATCCTTGTAGAGACTATGCTTGGGGTTGCATTATGTATGCGAATGTATATGGTGTGGGATTGTAACTAGTAAACAGATGCTACTTATCTTTATGATTTTGTTTGGGATTGAGTATCCCCTTGTCAGCTTACACTTTTTAGTATGTAGTTTTGGGATGGAGTATCCCTTAATGGTTTGTATGTATGACGTATGAATATGGATGTTGATTATATAGGTTTTGGGGCAATGCGGAGTGCATCCCTTGTGTTATTATGCTTAATTCTGTTTAGGTAAGTTGTAACGCCTCTTCTAAGTGGAAGTAATTATCCTTTTGGGAGAGGGGTGTTACAAGAACATTCAATAAGAGATTCAAGGCATGAGGTTTGAAAGTGGGGGACTTAGTCCTGAAAGAAATCTAAGCCCCGGTACATGAACCTAAGGGCAAGTTCAAGCCAAATTGGGTAGATCTCTACATAGTCAAGAATTTACTAAGCGATGGATGGGCATGATTAATGGATTTTGATAGCAACAAGTTCATGGAACCTACCAACATAGACCAACTAAAGAATTACTACCCTTGAGAGAACCTGTTAGGTCAAAAATGGCCTAGGAGAAAATTATGGTGCAAAAGAAAAGAGAAAAGCTCTCTCGGTGGAAAACCCGTGAGGGCAACCTAGGCAATAGTAGGGCATGAAAAATGAAAAAATAAAGCTCGATATGCCAAAAACCAGAGAGGGTGATCTAGGTAAAGGTCAGAGCATCAAAAGTAGAGGAAAATACTCGAGTGAACCCTTACCAATCTACGTAAGGCCTGATTCCCATTTGGCGATATGTAGGTAGCCTGACCTAAGGGCCCGACCACTTCTATCATAATCGTTTAGTTGGTTCGTTCGCTCAAAAAGTGGACTGTCCGTTTAAACCAATGATTGGCCCCTCGACACAAGGGGCATTTTGAATGACAATCCAAGGAAGGTCCTACAAAGATCATAGCCCCTCTATACTAGGGGCATTTTAAGCATTCTTTCGAAATGAAGATTCCAAGTGTAACACCCCGTAATTTCTGAATAAAATTTTAAGAATAATTAATATTTGTCAAACTTAATATGGTGATTATTAGGCTTTATCTTAGCCAATTAGTTAATTGGAAGTGTTGGGGGAATTAAATTGTAAAAAATTCCCAAAACCAATGGAGTGTGGCATAAACATTCTGCTGAGTGGAAGACCATTTTAGGCAAGGCAAATTAAGGTGTCAGGATTTGGGGACCAGCCAGCCCCCCTTGTCCCACTCATTTCTGTTTTCCCTAGTACATACATAGTGAGTGATTCTCCCAAAAGTAGAATCAGTCTTTCTTTTTCTAGAATAGCCCAAACCCACACTTCTTTCCCGAGAAAATCTGAAACCCTACCCTCAGTTGTGTGAAGAACAGTGAGAATGAGTGAGTGAATGTGCTCTTGTGAAATCTTGAGAGTCCTAGAGCTGGAGCAGTGAGGTATTTCCACCCTTTCACAGAAGAAACGAAGGAAAAAGGATAAGAGAAGAATCATAAACCGCCATTGGAGTGTTCTTGAGTTTTTGAGGTAAGAATCATATTTCAAGCTCTCTTATGAGTCACATCATGAAATATCACCCATAAACAAAGTATAGAACCTAGATTCTTTGGTCCTCATTCCGTTCCTAGCCCTAGGCCATTCCTTGGTAGATGTCTACCCACGGTTGGGTACTTTAATGGAAAAACCTGGTTTTCTTCTTCAAAAATATGGAAGGAAAGATCCTTAGGAGGGATTTTGGGGTGTTGGATGAGATGGATGTAGAGGAGAGGGCTTTGTAGGTGTTATTGAGATTTGAATGAAGCGGAGAAACCAAGTTTTCACCCCAAATAGCACCTTAACTTCAGAGGAAACCCAAAAATAGAGCATGCTATTTTTTCGTGTTTTGAGTCGACCCAAGGATGGTGGGTGTCGACTCAAATCCTTCTTCTCTCTGTATCTCCCTCTGTCAAGGTTTTGAGTCGACACAACAAGGGCTGTGTGTCAAATCAAAAGTGTTCAGCCTCTGTAGTTTTATTAGGCGACGTGTTAAGTCGACCCACAGAGGTAGGGTGTCGACTCAAAATTGTTTGGTCTCTATAGTTTCATAGGCGGAGGCCTGAGTCGACCCAAGCTCCATGGGTGTCGACTCAAAAAGATTTTCTCTCGGTAGTTTGATAGGCGGGGGCTTGAGTCGGCCGAGACGTCTGTGGGTGTTGACCCAAGGCCAGACCTTTTGTGTGGGTCGACCCAAACATTTGGTGAGTCAACCCAAGTTCAGCCTAGAGCCATTGATTCGAGATAGCCTCAACCCGTGCGTGAGTCGACTCAACTATTACGTGAGTCGACCCAACCTCAAATCAGTGTGCTTGAGTCGATGTGCCTCATCCCTTGTCTTGACCCAAACCCCTCTATAGGCACCATGAGTTGACCCGAAGGAGAAGCAGGTTGACGCAGAGTCTCGTGAGTTGACCAAACCCAGTCTTGAGTCGACTCAAAGCTTGGAATAATACACTTTTCCAATTTGGTTTCCGAGCCTTTGTGGCCACTTTTGACCTGAGGTTTCATCATAAAAAATATACCTAATGATCATATCTATCCTTTGAAAATATATCAAGAATTATCGGAGAGGTTTAATACCTTAATTGAATTTTACCAAACATCATAGGATGGGAAAGCCTCTAAGTTGAGGGTAAAACATGTTCCAGTGGGAACTGGGGACCTTAGGTAACCATAAGATCATGACATGAGATGTTAGGGACTAAATGAAGTTATTTCTTATATACGATTCATTGTGTAATCTAGGTCCTGGAGGTTTAAACGCTGACAAAGAGGAGTTTCCTCATAATCAAGGAGGCCATCCGTGAAGCATCCAAGTGAAAGGTGAGAGTGGCTAGCTTATGTAAAATGAAATGTAGAGAACATGGGTATTTCTAAATGTTTTGAATAACATGATTTGTGATGATCTCATGAGTGTTTTCCTAAAAGCATGTTTCGGTATTTAAATGAAGTTTACTTCTCGTTTATTAAATGTGAGCATGTTTCTATGTGAATGATGAGATCAAAATGTATCTTGAGTTGCATGTGTTGCTTGTATATGCCAAGTTATAGC
>JAUTBS010216331.1:0-11596 GCA_032361285.1 Aequorea victoria | reverse complement strand
TTTGTGAAGTTAATTTTGGCAAAATATTATATAACTAACAATTTAATATAAATGGTAATTTCTTGAATGACACCACTGATTAAAATTCCTGGCTACGCCACTGCTTTCAGGTGGGAATTGGCATGCGCGTCTTACATGGTGTCAGAGCTAGGGTCGTACATGCCTCGAGATAGGGATGTTAGCATTCCACATCAAATGCTAACGATGTCCATAGTGAAAATAAATGATTCGGTATATTTAAGAATATCTTTTTTAGTTCTGGTAATTATTATGATGGTTTGAACAAATTAAAGCTTTGAATATAACATTATTACTTTTTTTAAATTTAAATAAAACATTGTTAATCAGTGCATATATCTAAAGGTTAACGTGTGCAAGTTTATATTTGTACATTTATATGTTGACAATATTTTATTTGCCAATAATGACATTAATTTAATGTATCAAATTTAAGAATTTCTATCAAAGAATTTTGAAATGAAGGCTATGTGTGAGCCGCCTTACGCGATAAGAATAGAAATATTTCGAGATAGATCACGTGAAATGTTAGATTTGTCTCAATGGCTAAAACAACATATATTAAAAGAGTTCTAGATAGATTAGGCATTAAAAAATATTATGCTACTATGCCCCTATTTAGAAAAGAGATAAATTCAGTTCTATGCAATGCCCACAAAATGAATGGGAACATTAAGAAAAATGGAAGAAAAAAGAAGAAGCTTCCTTGTGTATTTGGAGTTGCATTACGAAGCTTAATGTAATCATAGACTGTGCACTACATGGAATATCAGTTTTTGTTGTTGATGTGTTAGGAAAATACCAAAGTAACCAAATAGAATAATTCATTCGAAAGCTGCAAAGAAAGTGATGATATATTTAAAAGGAACAAAAGATTAGATGCTCACACTTATGAAATTTGATAATTTTGAGGTAATTGGCTACTTAAATTCAAATCTTGCTGAATGCTTTATAAAAGTAGAAAGTTCACTTTTCGCCTTTTATTCTTATTATGTGGTAAGTGGTAAGAAAACTGCCAAAGCTTCACCTACCATGGATGTTGAACTTGTGGCATGTTTTGAGATCACTAATCAAATGATTATGTGAAACTTTATCTCAAGATTTGGAATCGACAATCAACTTATTTTTTTGCATGGATACCAGTGATAAATACTAGTGATATCTCCTTGTTCTAATTGAGGCAAGAACATGAAAGAAACACTGTGCTCATCACTTTTTATTTATTACATGACATGACACACTCATAACTCTCTGTGTAATGAAATTCACATGAATTCTAACAATATTAAATGGTTTGAAGTGTGCCATATAAGGTAATAACTAGTAAATTGTAATAAAAGATGATAAGTGTAATATTATTGTGAAATAAATGACCTAATCAGTATTGACACTTCAAGTACCAAAGTGGAAAACCCTCCGGACCAAGGTTATTTATATATTTCCGCATCATAATGTACCAATTGCTTTGAATAAAAAACAGTACATGATCACTATAATTCTATTTTGTCTAAAATAGCAAGTGATATCGATGGGTATCCGATCTATTTCTTTCAGATTTCGAGAGGTTTGAGCGAGGGAGATCCTTTATTCCCCCTATTATATTGTTCATTGTTGTGAAGGAGCCTTTTAGTCTTCTGATCCGGTCCGCCAAGCAGAGAGGGTTGTTTCAAGGCTTTCAAGTCGGAATGATGGGTAGTGCACCTTTGGCCATTTCTCACATTCTCTATACAAATGACACTTTGGTCTTTAGGGTACTGCGTTTGCTCAGCTAGGATACATTCGTTGTGTCCTCTGTTGCTTTGAAGTTGTGTCGGGTCTTAGGGTGAATCTTTCGAAGCTAAAAGTTATTCCGGTTAGTGATCTTCCATAAGTAGAGGGCCTAACAAGTATTCTAGCTTGTTCCGTGGGTGCCTCTCCTACCACATATTTGGGATGGTAGTTGGGAGCAACGTTTAAGGCAGTGTCAGTCTGGAAAGGGGTCATCGAGAGATGTCAGACGAGGAAGTGCCAGTATCAATCCAAGGGGATAGGATTACCCTCCCGATAAGTACTCTCTCTAGTCTCCTGACCTACTTCATGTCTTTTTACATTATCCTGGGGTCGGTAGCAAGGAGGCTTGAGAAGCTCCAGATGGACTTTCTGTAGGGCGGTATGGGGGATGGCTTCGGGTACCACTTGGTGGACTAGAGTATAGTTTGCTCCCAGGTGAAGGATGTAATACCCCATGATCATAAACCAAGAACAAGATTACATTCACATGCTCCATGTTTGGGCAGGGAGCATGTGAGAACCCAAACAAATGATTCAATTAAAGGCCCAGGTAAATTATTCTAATGGGTTTCATGAGAAGACTCAAGTAGGGCCTAAATAAACTAATAAGTTTTAATTCAAGATTATAACAAAGGCCCAAAGATATCAATAGAAGAGCAAGTTGAAAGATTCAAGTCCAAAAACTTATTTTGGCACAACAATCAAACTAGGCCCAAAATATGGAAGTTAAATAGGTCAAATGATGAAACCTTTATGTGGGCTTAATGCCACGTGCTAAGATTTCTTGCCTCACTTGCGTCCCGTGCGACACTTAGGCAGTGCACCCTCAAATGCCTAAGTCAACCTTTCTTTCTAGAACAACCTTACAAGACCTTGGAGTGTCGGCCTCACGCCTACTCAAACCCAAAGGCTTACCTCACTCACTCAACAAGATACATATTTTGGAGTAAGGAAGCTTCATTATATAAAGAATGAGTATACAAAGATTTTTACAAGGCTATTACTCCTCTCAAGTGTTGACAAGCTCTCAAGCTCACACTTGACACTCATCACTCTCTCTCTAGAGGGTCACTCTGGACAAACTTCCAAGTGTTCTCCCCATTGGAGCACCTACAAGTGTTCACCTCACAAATGAGACATCCCACCCTTATATAGCCTTCCACCTCCTCAATGGACGGCTAGAATCATCTCGATCCAAGGGCTACAAATCACTCTCCAAAACATTCATTGAAATCATCTAGACTTTTATATTCTTCTCCCATGTTCTAGAATTCTCCACAATGCTCTAGGACATGTTAGAGTTGTATACAACCTCCTAGTGTCTTCTTGAATCTTTTAAGATGCTCTGGTACATTTTGGACTCCTCCAAAATATTCAAGGTTCTTCTACGTACCGAACCCTTCTGGAATGCTCTAGAACCTTCCACGAGCATCATCCGTTTTGAGTTTCCCAACCCCATGCAAGTTTTTAATGCCTCAACAATTATTGGTCCATGACATTCTCCCCTACCCAATCCCGTGACGCTCTCATCACGTCGTGGTAAGTCCGTCTACCACATCTTTGTTGGGTCTTGGTCACTTGAGTTGTCGGGTCTTGTTGAAACTTCTTTCGCACGCCTTTTGTACCCCGCCATTGTCGTAGTGGCACGCACTTATCTTGTACCTTGCTAGTGTCATAGCGGCATGCACTTGTCTTGTACCCTGCTAGTGTCGTAGAGGCATGCACATGTCTTGTATCCTGCTAGTGTCGTAGCGGCACACACACGTCTTGTACCCCGCTAGTGTCGTAGTGGCACACAGATGTCTTTTACCCTGCTAGTGTCGTAGCGGCACTACACACCTTTTATCTCGCTGGTGTCAAGCAGAATCACGCACCTATTTGTATCCCGTTGGTGTCGAGCAAAATCACACACCTATTTATATCCTACTGGTGTCGAGCAAAACCACACACCTATTTGTATCCCGCTGGTGTCAAGCAAAATTACGCACTTATTTCTATCTCGCTGGTGTCGAGCAGAACCACACACTTATTTATATCCCACTGGTGTCGAGCAAAAATCCACACTGAGTTGCCTTGCATGCCTTATCTTTGTCACATCGCAAAGCCCTTGTGGATTCAACACACACCTACATAGCATACCCCTACCTTCCTTCACTCCCATGGTGAAGTTCCAATGCCGTAGTGCCACCGAACCACACAGACGCTGCTTGCTCTGTCCTCATCCACCAAGTTACACCTCTCGCAACCTTCGCTCTGATACCAACTGTCAGGAGTCAAGATTTTTTGTCTTACTTGCGCCCCGTGTAGCACTTAGGCTGTAAGAACCCAAGAATTTTAAATTAAAAATAATTAAAATAATAATTTCATGATTTAAATTAATTAAATTAAAATACTTAATTAAAGTGAATTAAATAAAATAACATTTAAATTGAATAAGTAAATAATGATAATCTAGACTACAAGAAAGTTCAAGGACATAAGAAATTAGAAATCTTGCCACCATAATTAAAATTTAATTATGATTTTCCTATCCCATAATTTGTAATACCTATTCCATTCATTTAAATTAAAAACTCATATGATTTAATGTTAATGATCACATAAATAAACACATGATACATTGATAATAATGTACACCATAATGACACATGTGATTTAGTACGCAACAAATGTGTAACTAAAATATGAAAATTATTTTATATATAAATTTCTTTTAATTAATAGATACATCAATTTAAGTTTTAATTATTTTTCTTCTTAAAATCATACATCATACCTTCATATAAACCTTCCAAGATGCTAAAAGACAAAACAAGATTTATCTCTAAACCTCCCCCCTAACATGGCCGGCTACCCTCCCTCAATTTCCCCTCATTTGTTTATTTTTGCAAGCAACAAGTCTTGTCATGAATACTTGCATGCAAAATTAGTGGCCCAAGTGTGAGGAGCCCGCCCTCTGAGTTTCCTTCCTTTTTTTTCTCCTCTGTTCCTCACTCAAACGAGGAGTGTATGTGGAACGAACCATGAGGAGAAAAGGAAAGAGGGGTTTTCCTCCAAATGCGTCCGTGTTAAAGGATGCATGATTTTGAAGTCGCCACTTAGTTTTTGAATAAACAAAGAAACCAAAAACTTTCAAAGAAAACTAGTCCGTCTTTACCAAAGTAAATGGTTCGGGAGTTAGGATACGAAAAGGGAAGGTGTTAGGCACCCCTCTCGCCCGATCTGAATATCGACATCTACTTAACCGTTCCGTTTTGTTCTTCTCTTAAATTTATCAAAAGCAACACATAAAGAAAGGGGATTGAAGAGAGAACATTAAAAAAGCAAACAATGAAACAAAACCTAACCTAAAACTAAAACTTTCTACGCATACTTACACTTAAGGCATGTCAAAAGGGGAGATGGCAGCATATTAGTGTAGTCATTCATATAAGACATACTGTTAAAGCATAAAATTGCAGAAAATACTACTGGAAAGCCACTGGTTTTTTACAGAGGTGGCGTGCGCCACCTCCAACTTGGCGCGCGCCACTGGCTATGGCGTGTGCCACTTTTGGGTCCCCTGGAGATGGCGCGCATTTTTAGAAAATAGTGTACTTTTGTGTGTAATTAATTTTATGATAAAAAGAGAAATACAAGACAGAAGACATTTTAACAGAAAATTCTAACAAGTATAAAATATGCAGAAAAGGCTAACAGTGAGGCTACTGGAAGCCACTGGTCTCAAAACAAAAGTGGTGCCCGCCACCTCAGGACCTGGCGCGCGCCATTTTGGGACCCCTGAAGGTGATGCACATCACTATAGATCAGTGAGCTCAACACCGGGAGATCCCAAAAGGGCTACTATTTTTAAGGAAAATAGTGTGCTCGGGTGCATGTGTTTTTATTATGAAGAAAAAAGAAGAAAAAGAAACTTTACATACAATTCTAAAAATAAAAATAAAATGACTAGGAGACGGAAAAGAAGCTAATATGTGATTCTAGTAGATAAAATATGCTTGGACGGCTAATTGGAATAAAAAAAATCAGTGAGAACGAGGCCAACAACCTCTTTCTCCCATTTTACCAAGAAAAAGAAGTTTAAAAGAAGAAAGATAGAGAATAATGGAAGAAGATGAGAAAGGGAAAACCTACCGTATATCCCGTGAGCTAAGTAAAGTTTTAAGCAATTTTCACGGCTCGACTTTTTCTCACGTACGGCACGCCTTCAGAAGTCCTTCCGCGCGATCTTTGAGCCTCCGGTGTCCTTCCAAATGCAAAGAATTCTAAATTTTGGTTTGTCTTAGTGAAGTTTCGGGGTTAGCTTAAGCTTAGTTTATTAGTTTGGCAAAGGTTCGGGTTGAATATATGTCGGGATTCGGGGTGAGGTTTAAATTCTGTAGAGGTTTTGTGCTCCTCAAAATTCAGGTTTTTTTTGTTTTGTGGTGGGGAGGGGTTCTATTTATAGATTTTTCGGGCAATGAGCTGACTTAGGGTCGAAGGCTCCTCTCAAGTGGTGTGCGCCATGTGGAAGGGGGCATGTGCCACTTTGAGGTAGCGCGCGCCAGGGGTAAAAGATGGTTTGGGGCTCTGACATGGTTTTGGCTAGTGGCATGAAAACTTTATGGTGCGATGCTAGATATTGAGTTTTGAGGTGGTGTGAATCAGTTTGGAGGGAAGTGGTGTGCGCCATTTAGAGGTGGCGCAGTGCTGGGTGGTTGCACCAATGGGTGTTTTTGGTATTTTGAGTATTTTAAGTTGTTTCTGGGATGCATTGGAAGTACTCCTCAGACTCTCAGACTCGTACAAAAGCTCCTTCGGCGCGACTAATGTACATTTCATCATCGAAAGAGCTTGGTGGGAACTGGCCGATGTTCGGTTTAGTCAAAATTGAGGTTTCCACAATTGTCCCTCTTTGACAAAACTCTCGCTGCATCGCGTAGGTGAGTGAATGTCAAAGAATCATAGATAGACCCTTTTAATTAAACCGTTCATCACATAAAACAGAAAAGGACAAACAAACGAAAAAGGAAAACAAAAGGTAAAAAGAAACGCTATCCTTTTAAGGTCATGAGTGGACCGCGAGCATCAGTTTATAGTCGTGTTAGACTGCCAGCATCAGTTTATAGTCATGTCGGACTGCGAGCAATCCGTTTATAGTCTTGTCGGACTGCGAGTAACAGTTTATAGTCGTGTCAGACTGCGAGCATCAATTTATAGTCATGCCAGACTGCGAGCATCAATTTATAGTCGTGTCGGACTGCGAGCAATCAGTTTAGAGTCATGCCAGACTACAAGCATTAGTTTTAGGTCACGTGAGACCGTTTATTCAGTTTAAAGTCATTTCGGACCGCGTGCATTAGTTTAAGGTCACGTGGGACCCAAGGTGCTCCATTTAAGGTCATGAGACAGACCGATTTATTTGATTTTGGATCATGGGACAGACCTAAAAGCTCTTAGTTCTAGGTCGTGAGACGGACCCAAATCACTCAGTTTAAGGTCGTGAGATGGACCTTCTTTAGATTCCCAGGGTATGAAAATGAAACTCGGTATATAAGAAAGGTAGAACGATTGAGAAAGACTTTAAAAGTTTCAGAGATTATCGGAGACGGACCCCAATTTTTGGAATTTTTAATTTTGAAAAATAAAAAAAATCACGAACGAGAGGTGGAAACGTGGCAGGCGCCACGTGTCTCTGGCTAGGTGATGTGGCGCCACATGGCATGTGGTGCACTAGGAGGAAAGTGGTGCGGTGCCAGGCGGTGTTTGGACTGATTGGCGTACGATGCGCGAGGAGTGAGGTGGTGCGACGCCACGTGGGGAGGAGGGAAGTGGTGCACGCCAAGTAGGCCAACAGTCCGAATTTTCCTATAAGTTCATAAGTTGGTTCATTTAGTCATACGCACATATCTCTCTCTACTCTCTCTACATTCTCTACTCTCTCTCTCTCTACATTCTCTACTCTCTCTCTATCTCTCTACTTTTTGACAATGGCAAACGGCGATCAAACTACCGGTGGTGTGGGTTATGAGGCAGACACCGCTCCTATAGCTCCAGCAGCTGCGGTTCCAGTGGTCCCAGCAGTTCCGGTGGTCTCCGCTCGGTCTGACGGGACCTAGAGCATGGACTCCTTCTTCAGGGGTCTTCCTACACTTGGAGGGCTCAGTGGCTCGCTCTCCAGCTTTTCTCAGTAGCCCTCCGAGCGGTCCACTGCCATGGATGGTCTGTTAGATGCTGTTGACGCCGCTCGAACTACGGAGGAGGGCGGACCTTCCGAGCACCACACTGCTGAGGAGCCAAAGATGGACAGCCCTCAGGTCCGAGCTCCCTTCCGTGGGGTTCTTGCCGGGGATATGCAGGGGGGTTTTGACCCAGCAAAGTACGACCCACCGGCTCGCTCATGGGACTTCTTGCCTCCCACTCGCTTCTATTATGCTAACTCTAGCACCAGATCAACTTCTTTGATCACCGAGCTTCCATCTCTCGGTGTTGAACCGTCAGGTATGTCTTATTCCTTTTTCTATTTCAAATTCTGTTTAATTAAACCAAAAGAAATCCAAAAACTTAAAAAATAACTTGAACTTAGATGTATGCACGGGGTAGGCCCAAAGCGTTTGGATTGATGGTTTCTCAGAATATAACACCAAACAACTTGAACCCTTTAAGATTAAAACAGATTTAAACTTAGAAACATTGTATGCCTAGGATGAGCCCCGTATTTCTTTTTTTCCATATTTTTGTATATGTGTATGTTTTTAGTTCTCTGCCGTTGGGTTGTGTGTTAACGTATCCAGTGGTAGAAAATTTTTATTTTTGTACCAAGATTAACGTTTTTCACGTTTTTTGAGGGGAACTTTTTGTTTTTGATTAATTCAAACTTAGGTCGCGTGTCAACACTTCCTCAGTCAGGTAGGCTTTCCTTCGTCCCGACCGACTCAGGTTATATTTCAACACTTCCCGAGGGGGGAATATTTATTATTAGTTTCTAGATTAACGTTTTAACATTTTTAGGGGTATTTTTTATTTTTGGTATTTTGGGGTATATTTTAATTAACTCTCACTTGGGTTACGTATTGACGTTTCATGAGAAGGGCAGGGCTTCCCTTCGATCTGCCCGAATTAGGTTACACATTGGACCCTGCGCTCGATGACTTACATGACTTATCGGAATGTCCCCCAATTTGACTGGAATAGCTTGTCCTGACCAACTTTAGGTTGAGTCGTACGTATTTTCGAGTGAATTAACTGACTTATTTTTGTCCATAGACAAATATTTGCACATCTTCCTATGAATTTTTGGGTATTTTTAATTAACTCCATCCTAGGTTTTGTATTGACGTTTTCCGAGAAGGGCGGGCTTCCCTTCGGTGTACCAAGATTAGGTTACACATTGGGCCCAGTGCTCGACTGTCACACCCCAAATTTTGGAAAGGTGACCGGCCATGGTTTAAGGGCCTTACCCCAACTAATCCAAGAAATTCTTAATTAATAATTACCTATAATATGCTAATACAATATTAATTACAATGATTTAAACAATTTAATAACCGATTCCATAAATGTGGGTCAAAAAGCTCAGTAGTTTCAACATACTGTCTCAACAACTCATAGTCAATCTGTTTAATTCTATTTAAATGCGGAAGTAAGCTATAAATTTATAAATGCATGTCCTAGAAGTCTTTATGTTCGATCCCCATAAAGCATCCGAGTCCATCGACAAGCTCCTTTCCTGATAACCTGAAATATTTTAATAGTACATCAGTAAAAAGCTGGTGAATGGAACATGCATATTATTATACAGTTCAAAATAAGGGATATGAAATAGTTTTATACATTAACATAATCATAGCAGAATATATATACAGTAATATCAAAAAGAAATCATTCAACTCATTATTTCATTTCAATGTCTCATGTCAAATTCTCATTTCATTATTTCATTATTTCATATCATTTCATCTCATATCATAATCTCAATTTAGTATTTCATCTCAATGACTCATTTCATTCTTACATATATAAATGTATATAATTTAATTTCTTTCATTTGGTCCCGTTATAAACGAGTCACCAAGATATCATATAATTCAATCATTTGGTCCCGAATATGGGTTACCAAGATATCACAATTCATTTGGCCCCGAATACGGGTCGCCAAGAAATCTCATTCATTTGGTGGTTTTACCAAGACATCATTCGTTTGGTAATTTTACCAAGGCATCTCTTCAGACATTATGTCTGTATCACATCGTTTGGTCCCAATAAGGGTCACCAAGATATCACATTCATTTGGTAATATTACATGAATTACCAAGTCATCTCATTCATTTGGTAACATTACACGAGTTACCAAGTCATCTTATCAGACATTACATCTTTATCTCATCATTTGGTCCCATCAACGGGTCACCAAGAAATCCCGTCATTTAGTAATATTACATGAGTCACTAAGTCATCTTATTCGTTTGGTAATAATACCAAGTTATCTCATAGGGTTTGTATCAATACGTTTTACTTTCCATTTATAATAAACGATGTTGATGTGTTGATCTAAATGTATTTTGAAATACTTATTCATAATATATTTCATAATGCATTTCATTTCACATTTTCATATCATTTATCATTTATCTAATTCCTAACACTTTTCATTTCATAGAACAATCGAACTTGTAAGAACAATGAAGATATCCTTTCTATAACTTTCTTTATTTTATCAGTTACTCAAGAGTGTACTAAATCTCTTTGTAACACTTTTTCATTTGACCCCTTATATCATCGGGTCACCAAGGTATCACCTTCCTTCAACAATATAGGGAAAAACTTATGAAACAATTGTTTAAGAAGTCTCTTCATACTATACAACATTCATGCCATAGTTCTCTACCAATACATATCGTTCCATTTATCTTAAAGGAATTTAAACCATAAACATCTCATTCTTCAAGCTAATTGGGGTATAAGGTTTTAATTGAAATCACGTAACAGGTAATTCACTTTTAAGTAAAATATTTATACCATGATTTTTTAGTAAGAAATCATACAGTGTCAAATAAATCATTTAAAACATTTAAATCTACTTTTCCAAGTAATTTTTGGGGTTGTGAAAAACTTTAATGAAAATACGTAGCATGAGAGTCACTCACCTCGAGTCCAAGCTAAGTAATAACGCAATACAATGTACGTCAACTTGATATATAATGTGACACAATTCATTACAATCTAGTAAGATAATTAATTTATTAATCTCTAACCAAACGAACCCTTCCCAATCCTTACAAGTTTCATTCTTAGCTTTTGGTGTTAATTAATTCATTAATTAACTTATTTCATCCTTTAAATTAATGCCAAACAAAGCCTAAGCCCTTAAGAATTCATTTTAGTAATTTATCAACATTTTTCGGGTGATAGGTCGACCAGAGGTCCAATGAGTCAACCCAAGGGTGTTAACAAAGGCTTTGAGTTGACACAGCAAGGCTATGAGTCGGCCTAGAGGCAAACAACTCACTGTGAGTTGACACCAGGAGCTTTTATGTTGACCCAAGAAGGGTTCAAGGCCATCTAAGGCAACCTGAGTCGACCCAAGAGGGGTTTGGGTCGACCCCAAGGCAAAATGGTGCCCATGAGTCGACACCACAGGAGGTGGGTCGACCCAAGACTGGTTCCGTCTGGACGCTCCTCAAACTCCGTCCGAACGGAAAGAAGTAGAGGCGACAGAAAGGTTTTATAACGTGCGTGAGTCGACTCAACCACCATGGGGTGTCGACCCACGGTCGGGACAACCATAGTTGGCTGCTGTAACTTCATTTTTTCTTAGTTTTTAATAATT
>JAUTBS010216330.1:0-18980 GCA_032361285.1 Aequorea victoria | reverse complement strand
ATTAGATCTGAAATAAACTCAAACACAATCACAACATTAGCAACAACAAATCAATGTTGTTATAATCAAAACCAAAAACATAGGCATGATTGAAAAGGCCGTATAGGCTAACAATCTCCCCTGGCATGATTGAAAAAGGCCATTAGGCTAACAAAATTATTTTCCAAAAAAAAAAAACATTTTCTAAATCAGGTCTTTTAACCATGTTGTCCATATTTAAAGGTTCTTAAACATACAACATATAAGAAACATCCACGCAGTTAATAAAAATTGAAAAAAAATTAAATTACTCTATTTATGGCCTTGCCCAAACAGGGCCTTAGCCCTTTAGGGAAACTGCAGCTAGGGTTAGGATTTCTTTCCACGCAGAAAAGCTGCTATTTCCAGTCGCCGCTGGTCCCTTCTCACTGCCACTGTGCCACGCCGTAGCCTACGCACTGCTCCTCTGCAACCTCGTTGTGTGCACCGCTGGTTGTTACCATGGCCTGTGCCTCTATCCAGCGTCGCTTGTTGCTGGTGCACTGCCTCTTCTGTGCCTCTGTGCCGCTAGAAGCTGCTCGCGCCTAGTCCCGCAACCCATGCGCATACGCTGCTCGTCGTAGCCACCGCTCCTATTGTGCCTCTCCACCACTGCTGCCGGCCTAGTGCGCTACTAGCTGTGTCACCTCTGGTCTCGCGGCTTGCTGCCTTGCGCATCCTGCGCCAAGCCACCTCTGCCTCGTGGCTTCCTGTTGTTACAGCACCGCTGCATCCTGCTGTTACCGTTGCAGCACCACCGCAGCACTGCCTTGCTGCCACCGTTGTGCCTTTGCTGCCTCGCGGCTTACTGTTGTTGCAGCATCGCTGCCTCATCCTGTTGCCATTGCAGTGCTACCACGCCGCTACCTTGCTGCCACCGATGTGCCTTCGCTGCATCAACATCACTACCGCTGCCTCGTGGGTACTGCCACCACGTTATTCTTCCTTCTTTTTCTTCAGTCTTCGATGATCAGATTACATAATTGAAAAAATAAATGCAATCTCATATCTCTCAATAAAATTAATTATTACAAACAACTGCGGTCCAAACCACCATAGGATCTAATAAAAAATGAAAAAGAAAGCCATAAACGGAGGATTAATTAATCAAATTATCCTGCAACACAACGGTTAATTCTAGATCTAACAAGCACGTAGATCTATAAACTGGATTAATATTGAACAACATGTAGTCCGTATTAGTATCTAATCACAACTGTTGGCTCTGATTCCAATAGTTGGATTTGCGAAATAAAAATGTCGATGGATCTTAGATTAGACGTTAATACGAATGTTAGAATAATTACCCAGAGTTCAAAATACCTACTGATTCCGGTAAGTTTGAATCATAACTGCAACAATAATTCCTTCAATCTTCCGGTGTATGATCCAAAATCCAAAATCAGAAAAGCCCTGTGGGTGGTCACCTGTGGTCGCCGCCCCTCTCTCCCTTTTTTGATCTCAAACCCTAGTTATCTACAATTATAAGCTTAACCTGCATATTTATAGATTAGATCAAAAGAGGAGAGTGACCTGATCTGCAATTAGGGGTGTAATTTCGGCCCGGGCCCAACACTGTGGCAACCCGGCCCGGCTTAGGCCCGGGCCTGAGACCCGACTCGGTTACCCCTAGGCGGGCTTAGGCCTGGGGTTGGGGCCCGCGGCCCGGCTCAAAGTTTGGCCCAAGGCCCGACCTGAGACCCATACAGTGACGCCAAAATGGCATCATTTTTGCCAGACCCGCAGGGCCTAGGACTGGGCCGAGTGTTTTGAGCTTTGGGCTGGCCCAGCCCACACAGTGACGGGCTAAACTCTGGGCTCGGGTTGAGCCGAGCTGAAATTACACCCATATCTGCAATTATGGACTACATTGGGAACCCAATAATAATAATTAAATTGGCTTTCAAAAAAATTAAAAAATTATATATCAGCACCGTGTGATATATTTCTAATTCTTTTAATTATAATTAATTCCACTAAATAATTACAGCTGCACTTTAATTTAATTATCTCATATCATATAGACAAGAGTCTTTATTTATCGAGTTATATAACACATAATATGATTCTCCATATTAAGTTATCAATATCCTCTTAGTGAAATTTAATTACTGATAATTTAATTTCGCCAACATCTACAATTCTTGATTACCAAATTCAACTTATTTGATACAATGTCGGACTAAATTAATAAATCACTGATCAGGTTTACTGGTAGCAACAAAGCTTATGAATTTATCAAGGGAGTATTACAATCCTTAATGGAATATTATGGATACGAATTTTTCCAAAATATAACATTGATCATATTCTAATATTTGTTACCCAAACTGCAGAGTTTATTAAAATAATGAGATTGAATCGCACCCGTAAGTAATTCAAAGTAATAAATATTAAAATACGTTGGCATTTAATATTTATCGAAATTAAGAATATATGTTCCCTCGAGCCAACCGTGAAATTATGTAAGTCTAATCCTATCAGTATATGAACTTTAATTTCACCATTGGTCCTGTTCAATACATTCTTGGTGTAACGAACACAATCTCGCTTGAATTATCGAACAAATTTCTGTAGTTAAGATAAACCACTAAGATTGTGCTCGTAGATATACTGATAGTATGTCAATCCTATCTAGGTTGTGAACTCATTTAATTATACAAGAACTGGACTTCTGATCTTTTATAAGTAAGCCAAGTTCTACTTACCAGAATTCATACTTTGTATAATTATCGACATACCACTTATTAATTATAAATAATAATAATACATTTTCCACAAACACATATATAAATGAGTTAAGACAATCCATTTATTATTAAAATAAAATGTCTGAATATGATTTTATATAAAAACCCAACAAATCCATGGTGGTACCCCAAACCCATGACTTAGGCGATGCATAAACAATGCTATGCCTTATGACCAAGATCCACACTCCAGTTAATGTCATATAACATTTATAAGCATTAGTGAAATATAAATGAAGTAAACAATGCTTAGGGTTTACATTCACATCAAACACATCAGTCTTCCTTAAAAACTAAAAAATCTAGAATCTTTCAAGATCATTTAAAACTTCTTTAAAAATAATAAATGTTCCTGAAGAATTCTAAAAAATTTCATAGAGATACATTAAGGTGTTATATAAGCTTTTTATGAAGAAACAGAGATCTAAAAGTTATTATAAATAGGGATAGAATTCGTGGAATACAGACTATCCAAAAACGGACATGTTTGGGAAACTAAGTTTTTTCGAAATTTGTCCAACCAAACTGGTTTTTACAATTTTTTGGTGAAATTAGACTTCGAGGCCTTTCTTTCCATATATGTCTCATCTCAAGGGAATTTTTTTTGGATTTCTCTAAGGGGACTGTTTTACTGTCATTCAAACGAAGAATGTTCAAAATGGTATAGGGGTTCAAAAACTTATTTTTGTACCTAACAAAAAATTATAAATACTAAGAACATGTTAAAATAGTTCTACCAAAAATATGTTTTAATTTTACTTAAGCTTGATGACCGCGAAAATTCCTACAAGGGCTATAATCTCTATTGTTTTACACCAAACCTAGTATCTTCTTACTTCCATCACCTTTCTTTCATCTTAATACATACAAGCCTTGAATCAAAGCAACATATGAACACATTACGTAGAATCAAGTATCTCATGTATCATCTAACCACACCTTCAAATCATTAGAATAATTCCCTAGAACAAGAATTCCTATCTTTCTTTCCTAGGTTCATGGATTTTATAATTTCTTAGCTTAATGTTCTTTATGTTAGAGAGGGATGAGACTAAGAAAGTGTTATTAGGGAGAGAAGTGTAGAGTTATGAAGGTCTCTTACTTGATTATTCACTTGATCAAGGGGACTAGACTTAGTTTTAGCCACCTTCCTTTTTCACCATTCTTTCCTTCTTTCTTCTTCTTTTTCTTTCTTCTCCATTCTATTTCTCTTCTCTCTTCTTTCTCTACGTTGGTCGAATTCTCTAGTTGACGGGGGAGGAGTGTTTGTGAAATGCCTTCAATGTGTAAGATTAGATGGGTTTATATAAGCAAGGATTTGGAGCTAAAAGACAATTATGCCCTTTATTTAGTTAGAAAGTAGGTTTGATTCCAGTCAAGTTTCCAATTAGTTAGAATCTACTTCATTTACTTTGGTTAGCATATAACCATGGCTTGGAGGCTAAGTTTGCTAGTGCCATCTTTGACAAAATAAACAAGGGACAAAGACAACCCTAATATCAAATTAAGTAAATCACATTTATATACTTGCTTTCTTTTGCATTTTTTATTTTTTTTATTTTAGTTTGTATAGTTTTTGTGACACTTCACTTTTCACAACACAAATCTTAAGCACTAAACCTAGAATAAAGGTGTTACGTCTTGAGGAATGACATTGGAATTCTATGAACGAAGGGATGAATGCACGAAACATAAAATAAGATAAACCTATAAAGGTGGAATTGATAAAAAGAGTTCAAATAAATTTTAAAGAAGGAGATTTTAAAACGTTCAAGTTAGAAAGTCCTTTCAAAGACAAAAAAAGGCACAGAAAACCGAAACGGGCCAAGTAAGGCCTAGGAACTCCTAAAGCCCAAACCTTTAAATACAAATTTGGGTAGAGAATGAGGCTAAGCCCAACTATAAGGACCCAATAAAATCATAAGCCAAAGAACTCAATTGAGAGTTCAAAAGAAGAAAAGTTATGGAAGGTCTAAATGAGGCCTAAACTTTGAGAAGTCCAATAGATAAATTTAATTAGGGCTTTGGGCCAAATATTATGGGAGTCCAATATAAATAATTAGTTGAGCCCAATTAATTTATTAATGGCCCAATTGATTTAATTTCAAGCACAAACCAAAGTTAGGCCCAAAACATAAAATTTGGTCCAAGACCCATTCTAATTGTCATAAATAATTAAAATAAAAATAAAATAAACATTTTTAGACCTTCTAGAAGCTCTGGGAAAAATCCCCCTGGAGAGGGGGATGATGTGACAATTTTCAAAGAAGAAAAAAAGAAAAGAAAAGGTAAAAAGGTGAAATGATGATTTCTTTAAAGAATAGATTTTCTTACCTCATCGAGCCTCATAAGTCTTCAAGGAATAGTGTAAGAAACATGGAAAATTATGAGAGGAGAGGAGATGTGATGGGACATAATTAGAATTAAAATAAAAAAAGGGAGATGTCTTGTCAAGTATCATAAAATTAGAGAACTTGTTTCCCATTAAATCAAACAAGGCCTTAAGGCTTAAGAAAAATGGATTATTGAATCCAAACATAGTATTAAAAGTCTTGGAGCCCAAGATTTATTTGGATTGGAATCAAATTGGAATAACAAGAATTCAATTGGGAGTTGAATTGGAACTAAATGAGGGGTACTATGGACTTTTCACCCCAAACCTTAGCCTATAAATAGAACCCCTTCTCCCACACTTTAAAACATTTCCTCCACTCCCCCTATCTCTCTAAATTCGGTGGAAGCAAGAAGGAGGAGAAGAAGAGAAGAAAAAAAGAAGAAGAAGAAAGAAGAAAGAAGAAGAAGAAAGAGAAGAAAAGAAGAAGGAAGGAAACCTAAAACTAAGTTCTAATTTCTTGGAGCAAGAAAGACCATAAAGTAATTGATCTTCAAAGTTCTCTATATCTTACTTACAAATATCTTCTTGTCTCAAACCCTCTCTAAGATAAAATAAGTATAAACAAGAATGAAGATGAAACAAGGAAACAACAAAAGAAAGTGTGAAACCTTGTTCTAGGGAAACTTTTTAATGACCAAAGATAAAGGAGAACTAATGTAAGAAAAGATGGGTACCTTTTTATGAACATATTGTGTTTCCATGAACTGTTTAGACATGTCTTGGATGTGCCAAAATAGGATAAGTTTGAGGATTGTGGGTGAATGTTGGAGTTAACTCAAAACAGTGTGGTTTTAAGCCAATCTAGAAATTCTCGTGTGAAGCAAACAATTTCCAAATTCAAATATGTTTCCCATAGAGTCTTTTTATGATGTCTTGAGTGTGTGTGAGTTTGTTTTGGACCCAAAAATATATTTTTGAACCCCTATGCCATTTTTAAAGTTTCTGTGACAGTGAGGCAGCAAAACAGCCAACTTTGAACCCTTGTAGATTATGCTAGAAATATTCCCTTGAGATGTGCCACCTACCCAAAGCAAGGTATATCGGTCTAGTTTCACCCCAAACTTACAAAACTCATTTTGGTTGAGTATATTTTGAGATATACCGATTCTCCCAAACAAGCCCCTTTTTCACAGATTTGGTTGTGCAAATTTTAACCCCTCCTCTTTTGATAACCAGTCCTCGATTTCTTCATGAAGAGTTTAGATAACACAATAATATAGCTCTCTATAATTTATCTAAATTTTCCAGAGATTTTTAGTATTTTTAAATTAGTTTTGAAGTACTAGGACAGAATCTGGAAATTGAGAAGAATATGGATTAAGAAGGCTTTAAACAAAACTAAGTACCTAAACACAAGGTAGGGATCTTGGAGACCATGAGGGTATCAAGAATAATTAATAAGGATATATCTAAGAAAAAAAATACCTCACTTGTATACACACACAAGTATGCATGTGTCACCTTAGTTCACATAGTAAAGTTCCTATCCTATCTATGTGTTAGGAACCAGAGTTCCGGAGTGAACCGAAGAGCGTGGCTTGAGGAGGAGCACTCATTTTCTAGGTGAGTTTTTCTTATCACTAGCTTGGTTTTATAAATGTTTGAATGGATAAATGTCTTATACTTTCATGTTATATGGTTTGAGAAAATGAATGGTGATTTTACTTGTGAAAGGAAGCTATGTTTGCGAACTCGTATTTTATGAAATAATTTTGGAATATGCTTTTAGAAACTTAAATGAAAGTTGGAATGAATGATTAAAGGATACAATATGTGTATCATTTTAGCCTTGATATTACATGGTGAGTGTCATGTGGTGGGTATACCGCACACCTAATGAAGTGAGGGTATACGCCACTGTATAATATATTAAATATATCGCACACCCGATAATGCATAGATATATGTCCTAGTATAATGATAAATGACATGTTAGCTCTACCACTGAGCATTGTTAAGTGGCCCGGCGAATACTCCTTAGCGTCTACTGAGGAGGCAGGATATTCAAGAACTCAGTACTGTAATAACTCCTGGTTGGGAGGTTAATAAAACCCTTGGCTATTATGAGATGATTAATGGATGAAAATAATGAAGTCACGAAATCTCTCTTTTAAAGATAAGTGATGGTTGGAAAAGCTCTCTATTATGAGGTGATTTGTGAAAAGATGAAAACTTAAAATCTTTTATGATAAAAGTATGTTTTGTGAAAAGTTATCCCGTTTTCAAATTGATGAACTGTTTTGATTCTATTATACCATTTATAATGCTATTACTAGGGATTGGTGAGCACGTGAATTATAGCTCACCCCCACACAGATTGATGTTTTTGGCAAGTTTTGGGGTGAGGGTTGTGTCTGGTGTGGTTCACTATGGTCTTGGGCCTTTTGGGAAGGTTGTAGGGAAGTTAGGGTTTGAAAACCCCTTTTGTTTTCCCTCTTTGGATTGTAATTAATATGCTAATATTGATGTGGCTGTTAAGTCCTCTTGCTTAATTATCAGAATGTCAGTTGGGCCCATGTATGAAATCCTTTATGGAATGTATGAATGAAGCAATATGAAGCTTCTAATTGATAAATGTTGTTAAGAATGGTGGGTTGTGTATCCTTCCTCAGGTTTTGTGCCCGATGCTCAGGACGGGGCTTGATAGTTTTTGTGGGTCCAAATTGATTTAAATTTGATTTTGGGCTAACTTGCATTTTATGGACCTAATTTATTGGTTTAGGGCATGGGGTGATTAGTTGGGCTAATTACTTTGGTTTGGGCTTCATAATTTGTTTTATATATATTTGGGAAACTTAAATTTTTATTTTGAATTTTAGCCCATTAATCATCTTTTGAGTCATTAATTAGTTACACATTTCTTAAGTCCTTATTTACTTGATAATCTTTGGTTTAAAAAAAACTTGAGTTATTATGCTCTTCTAATTTCTAAGTTTTAATTTCATGTCTTGATTGTTGAGTTCATTAGGTCAATCCATGTAAGTCTTGTTTATTTTTATTTTAGGATTTGAGAACTTAATCTTAGGACTTGAACTTCATTCATGTGATTAGAATGAGTTTAGGTTTCTTTTTGTGGTTTATGAAACTACGGGCCTTCACAAGCTACACCCTTATAAGAATTTCGTCTCTAAAATTTAAAAGTTTACCTCTGGTCTCGAATAACTATGGGTTATTGGTGCGTATAGCGTCCTCTCTCTCCCACGTAGACTCCTTAATTCCTTGGTGATGCCAAAGTACTCGGATGAGTAGAATAGTCTTCCCTCGCAAAATCTTCTCCCTGTGATCAATAATCTTGACAGGCCATTCTTCGAAAGTAACAACCTCGTCGAGCTTAAGTTCCTCCCAATTGGGCACATGGAAAGGATCAACCATATACTTTCGCAACATGAAGATATGGAAGACATTGTGCATTTCTGAGAGTTATGGTGGTAAGGCCAAATGGTAGGCAACCTCCCCAATCTTCTGCAATATTTTGAATGGTCCGATGTATCTCGGGACGAGCTTCCCTAGCTTTCTTCCCAAAGTGAATGACTTTCCTTCATGGTTGAACTTTCAAACACACATGGTTGCCGACATTAAAGTTCAATGGTCTATTTTGTTGGTCTGCATAGCTCTTTTGTCGACTCTACACAGTCACAAGACATTCCCGATTGAGTTTAACCTTCTCTATAGTCTCCTGTATTATTTATAGTCCTAAAATGTTGGATTCTCCCACTTTGGTCCAACAAATAGGTGATCGGTAAGGACTCACATACAGGGCTTCGTAGGGTGCCATACCGATGTTGGCTTGAAAACCATTGTTGTATGAGAACTCCACTGGTGGTAAATGCTTCTTCCAACTTCTGTTTAGATCCATTATGCATGCTCGTAACATATCCTCCAGGGTTTGGATCATACGTTCTGACTGCCCGTCGATCTGACGATGAAAGATTGTACTGAAACACAATTCAGTTTCCAAAGTCCTTTGCAAACTTCCCCAAAAATTGAAAGTGAAACGCGGGTCACGGTCTAATACGATAGATGCAGGGGTTCCATGCAACCGAATTATTTCCAAAAAATAGAGTTGACTTACTGACTCCAGAGTATATGTGACTCCTCTTGGCAAGAAATGTGCAGCCTTTGTTAGTCGATCAACTGTAACGCCCCAAAAATTCAGTTTGTTATGAGATAAATATAGTAATTAGGGTTATTCTAATAACCGAACGATCCATACGATTTAATATTTAACATTTGATAATAATATTTTGCATTCTTACACAGTTCACGCCCTGTTTAATATTATATACCAACAAAAACTTAAAGGAAATTACAAAAGGTACAAGTCTTCAGTCGCCCCTTGTTCTTGTGAGCCACGGCTCGACCTACTCCTCGGCCTGTTCCTCGATCACAGTTTCATCTTCGAATTCTGGCATGAAACGCCATGAGCAACGAAGCCTAGAAAAAATCTCCTGAACCCAACATTTCTAACACTTAAATACATACAACATGATACAACATAATATGATATGCGAAAATACTATAAAACCCTGAATCATGACCATGACTCATTTACGCCGAAAGGATCCGACAAAACACCACAACCCCAAAAATAGAACGCTTGAAAACCTGAACTTGAGCAAATTAGGCTACCAGACTATCGGATACAATCCCTCACAACAGCCCCATGATTCACAGTGGATTACATACCCACCGGTTCAATGAAAGTCCCGGGTAGGATAGATCTGAAAGACCCACCTTGTCACACCATGAGTCGTAGCCGAGTGACATACTCAACTAGCTCATGAACGCTCCAAGGGCGGTGGGGCACAGTCAGGTGAACCACCCCGTTACCACCGTCCATCTGAGTCCCTGACATTTGCGCTAAGGTCTTAGTTCGACACGGTGCACCACTAAACTCTAAACTCATCAACTGATTATAACATGGAAGGGAAACCACCCACTCCATAACAAAACCAAAACCCAAGTCACATCCACGTGAACTTGTCAACAACATACAAGGTCGAACAAGATTCAATCCTAGCCGAGCTAGACACGAGGTGAACACCCCACCCAAGACCCCGTCCAAGCATGATAGATGCAATAACATAAGTTGAGATCATAAAATAAATATTCCAGCCATAAACATATAGTTAAACTCATGGGTGATGCTTAAACAAGAAACAAACAAGCCTTAAGGTAATTAGAACATTAAACACTTAAGTTCTCAGAACAGAATGTATTTCCAGAATCTGCCATAGAGGTTCTAAAATACGTTACAAATACTAAAACTCATTGGGAAATTCTGACCATTTACAGACAGCTAAATAAAGGTGTTATCTACACTTTTGATGAAGGGACCAAACACTGGGTGTACATGGAAGGGGGTCTAAAAATTAGTACAACAGAGGCTGTCGAAATAAGTGTTTGTTTGGATAAAATCTCATAACTCAAAATGTACTTAATGAAATCAACGTCTATAAAAAGAGGGTGAAACTAGACTCATATATCTATCTCTGAATATGTGGATCAATTTAAGGGGATTTTTGTAGACCATGTTACAAGGTTTCAAAGTGGCTCCATTTTCTGCCTCTCTGTCACAGAATTTTCTAAATTAGCAAAGGGGTTCAAAAATATATTTTGGGGCTTAACCAAAAATCACACATGCTCAAGACATCCCAAAGAGGCTCTGTTATTTATGGAGAAAATGGGAGAAATGGAGAAAATGACTTAAGAAAGGCTTGGTATTTATAGACTCAAAATTCCCATATTTTCTTTTTAATTTTATTTCCTAATTAGTCAATCAAAGTCACTATTTTGATGACTTATTTGAGCTAAAAATCCTTCCAAAGATGACAAGAGATAGTTGATGGGAAAGAGGTGTCATGATGAGAATTTGAGGAAAAAATGCGTTAATTTTTCTTTGGCTAGTTTTCTTCCATAATTTAATTATTTTATGTATTCTTATCATCTTGAAATATATTTATGTGTATAATTATCACCCAAAATTAATTTATTAAGGTAGAAGATGGATTAATATACCAAACAAGCCTTACTTATCAAATACTCAAACATCACATCAAAGCTTATCTCCTAATTTCCATTTTTCCAAAATAAAACAAAATTAGTCACATCCAAACCACTTCCTAAGGGCTACTGGCCAAGGGACAGTTTTGGCAATCACAAATTGTTTTATTTTTATTATTTTTCTAATTTAAATAATTATGTGGGCACCTTTTTGTCTTTAATTAAAAATTAGGCTTTTTATGCAATTTTCCAAAACTTAGTTCATGAAATAGATTAAATTTATTTAATTGGGCTTTGAATTTAAAATTTAATTCATTGATTTAATTAATGAGTCTATGGGCTTAAATTTGTATGTTGGACTTTAATCCAAAATCTCATGTTTGGTTTGTGATCTAGGTGACCAAACTTAATTTTTCAAACATAACTTAAATTGAATTAAGTTCTAAGTTCATGTCTTCAATTTCTTAACATTTTAAGTGATGAACCCTAAGTTAACACCATTATGGTTTATGGGAATTTAAATTCTAGGGTTTGAACATTTGTTAAACCAATTAGGATAAAATTAAGCCTAGGTTAAAGTGTTAGTGAAAAACAGGTCTTTACAAAGTAGCCATAACTAGATAATTAATTTTCCTGTCATGCTTTGTCTCATGAGCTGTATGCATACATGGTAGACGATCTTGTGACCCTGTTTTAATTGCACCTGACTTAGGAATTGAACGAACATTTAGAGTAAATAGTGCATCATCTCATTTGCATAGACGCATAACGTCGCTAAACTCTATAGTCATGGAACCACAGGATCACCAAATTTCAGTTGACCAACATGCCAGATAGTTGAGGGAGTATTTTACACCCTCAACTTATACTTCCCCATGATGCATATGGGTACAAAACATTACTGCGGTGCATTACGAAATTAAGTCCAACACAATTCAGATGCTTCCATCTTTTTATGGACTTAATGACAAAGATCCGTACAAACATTTGGACGAATTCTTAGAAGTTTGTTCAACCGTAAAAATTCAAAACTTCTCTGATGAGGATCTAAAATTGCGGTTGTATTCTTTCACCCTCAAACAAAAAGCTAAATACTGGCTAAATTCCTTATAGGAAATTGTGATTACCACGTGGGCAGAACTCCAACATAAGTTCTTAAATAAGTACTTCTCCATAGGAAAAACAAATCAGTTAAGGCGAGCCATCACGTGTTTTGCACAGATTGATGGTGAGCAATTCTTTGAGACCTGGGAGAGATTAAAAGATCTCATTACAAAATATCCACACCACGCCATTCCTAGATGGAAATTAGTTCAGTGTTTCTATAACGGGTTATCTGCCCAAAACTGTCAAATGATGGATGCCTCTTGTTGTGGGACATTCATGTTAAAGAGTGAGAATGAGGCGTGGGAACTATTTGAAAACCTGAGTCAAAATTTACAACACCACGCCTCTTCCTCTCGAGGTGGGAAGAACTTATCATCTAGTGCAACTAGGCACTGAGGGTTATATGAGATTAACCAATCTACTGACGTTTGCCTCAAAGTCGATGCCATGACCCGTAAGTTAGACACATTATTATCTATCGCGCAACGTTCTCAACCAAACTTCTCTCAACGTCCTAACTTTCAGCAAGTTTGCACCCTGTGTTCAAGCCCAGCTCACTTTGTAAGTGAGTGTCACTTGGCCAAACAATTTCCTGAGTTTGTTCAGGAACAGGTAAATGTGACTCAGTGTTTTTCTAGACCGGGGAATAATCCATACTCCAACACCTATAACCCAGGATGCAGAAACTACCCAAATTTCTCCTGGAAACCTCAGAATCCAAATAATAACTTCACTCCATCATCTCAACCATCCTACTCTAACACGTCAAATCCCACATCTATTCGACCGGTAGCACAACAGCTTGATCAACATCCTACTCCTCCTCCGCTACGAAACACGACTTTTGAGGATAAGGTGTTGCAAGCTCTTCAAGGGCTTGAAGCTAATACTCAGCTATTGCACTCTCACTCTCAATCCATATCGAAGCTAGAAACCCAATTAGGTCAAATAGCTAATGCTTTGAACTGGCGAGAGGAGGGTAAATTACCTAGTCAACTGGTAAATAATCATAAGGGTCAGTATGGGATAGACGGCTCGCAAGCTATTGATACCTTTCACGAGCAAGCGAAAGCAGTAGTGACACTTAGTAGTGGGCGAGAAGTCGAGAGTCAACTGGAGACAGATTTTAGGAAAAATAAAGAGACGGTCAGCAACCCCAAAAATTCTGGGATTGACGATACTTCAATAGCTAAGGAAGCCACCCCTCTCGGGTTGCATGGTCCATCTGGACTGAAAGGGCTTCCATCATATACACCAAAAGCCCCTTTTGCTACTTACCTTGATGCCACATCTCCTTTTTCAAACAAAGGACCGTCGATGGAGAAAATGCTCGACTTATTTAAACAAGTAAAAATCAATATTTCCCTCCTCAATGCCATCAAGCAAGTCCATTCATACTCAAAATTCTTAAAGGACTTGTGCACTGAAAAGCGCAAGTCCCGAACTCATGTGACGAAGAAGATCTTACTCACTGAACAAGTGAGTTTCATCCTCCAATGTCCGACGCCACCCAAAATGAAAGACCCTAGGACTTTTACCATTCCTTGTATCATAGGAAACCATTCTATAGATGGGGCACTTCTCGATCTTGGAGCTAGTGTAAACTTGCTGCCATATTCCATTTATGAGAAGTTTGGGCTGCAAGAGTTAAAGCCTACAACGGTCACCTTGCAGTTAGCTGATCGATCAGTTAAGGTGCCCCGTGGAGTCATTGAGGACGTCCTTGTCAAGGTAGATAAATTCTTCTTTCCTACAGACTACACATTCCTTGACATGAAACTTGTACAGAATGTTAAGAGATAAACACCTGTGATTCTTGGCCGGCCTTTCTTGCCCACGGCTAATGCGTACATAAATTGTAAAATAGGGGTTATGGATGTCTCTTTTGGCAACATAAAGGTAAGGTTGGATGTTTCCAGTGCCTCTCAATAACCCCCTAAGATGGAAGGCAATTGTTTTGCAATTAATCTAATTGACAAGTTAGTTGAGGAGGCATCTCTATACGTTCTGGTCAATGACCCTTTGGAAGCCTGTCTAGCCCACTTTTGTTTTGAAACTTTTGATAAAGACCAATCAGTAGAGGAGGTCAATTCATTTATGAATTCTCCACCTCTTACAGATTGGCCTCCTTGGAAAGCCAGAGTGGAGTCATTGCCTCATTTGGCAAGTGCACTAGCGCACCCTTCTTTTGAGGCTCCCCCAAAACTTGAGTTGAAACTCTTACCGGCATCACTCAAGTATGTGTTTCTTGGACCTCATGACACTCTTCTGGTAATTATAGCTTCTGATTTGTCATCTAAGCATGAGAGTCGGTTACTTACAGTTCTAAAAAACATAAGGGGGTCATAGGATGGTCTGTGGCCGATCTTAAAGGCATTGACCCCTTTGTCTGCATGTATCGCATCCATTGCAAACAAAATGCTAAGCCTTCTCGTGAAATGCAAAGAATAGTGATGAAGGAGGTTGTTAAATTGTTAGATGTGGGTATCATTTACCCCATCTCTGATAGCAAATGGGTGAGTCCAACCCAGGTGGTGCCAAAGAAGTCTGGCATCACTATTGTGAAAAATGACCAGGATTAGTTAGTCCCCACAAGCACGACAATTGGTTGGCGCATATGCATAGACTACCAAAAATTGAAAACCATGATTGAAAAAGATCATTTCCCGCTACCATTCATTGATCAAATCCTAGAATGACTGGCAGGCCAAGAGAAAACCACTTTCACATACCCTTTTAGCACTTTTTCCTACCGGCGTATGCCGTTTGGGTTGTGTAATGCACCGGCGACTTTTCAATAGTGCATGATGTCTATTTTTTCAGACATGGTGCAAAAATTTCTCAATTTTTTTATGGATGACTTCTCGGTTTTCAGGATGACGTTTGAGATTTGTCTCCAAAACCTTGTGAAAGTGTTTCAACGTTGTCGGGAGACAAATCTTATTTTGAGTTGGGAAAAGAGCCATTTCATGGTTCAAGAGGGAATCGTTCTGGGTCACATTGTGTCCAAGAGGAGAATTGAAGTGGACAGGGAAAAAATGGACATCATTTCGAAACTTCCACCCCACTCTACTATTAAACAAATTCGGTCATTTTTGGGGCACGCCAGGTTTTACCGGTGATTCATAAAGGACTTCAGTAAGATTTCAAAGCCGTTATGCAATCTTCTAGCCAAAAATGCATCTTTGAACTTCACGGAGTCCTGCATGGAAGCTTTTACAAAGCTCCGTGATGCACTATCGTCAGCCCCGATTATGCAATTACCCGATTGGTCCCTTCCTTTTGAGATCATGTGTGACGCATCCGACTATGCTGTCGGTGTGATTTTGGGACAACGGGTGAATAGGGTACCTCATGTAATATACTATGCTAGTAAAACCTTCTTTGATACCCAATTTAATTACACCACTACCGAGAAGGAATTGCTAGCAGTCATGCTTGCATTAGATAAGTTTCGGTCTTACCTGCTAGGATCTAAGGTTATTATATTCTCTGATCATGGAGCGTTGAGACATTTAAATGCCAAGAAAGACACAAAACCTAGGTTGATTAAGTAGATTCTTCTATTACAAGAGTTTGATCTCGAGATTCAAGATAAGAAAGGATCAGAAAATTCTATGGCATACCATTTATCCCGTATCCTGGTAGAGACTTCTTGTGATCCTTTATTATTAAAGGACTTGTTTTCGGGCGAGCAATTTCTAGCGGTCACACAAGTCCACCCCCCTTGGTTTGCAAACATTGTGAATTATCTTGCGGTAGGAAAGACTCCATCTCATTGGTCTAAGCAAGACCGGGATCGATTCTTTTCACAAGTTAAATTCTACTTTTGCAAAGATCTGGAACTATTTAAATCCTATTTAGATCAGATTATCCCGCGATGTGTTCCAAAGAGTGAACACCAGTGCATTTTAACATTCTGTCACACTTTAGACTGCGGTGGCCACTTTAGTGGTCTCAAAGTCTTGTAGAGTGGTTTTTACTGGCCGACACTCTTTAAAGATGCAAATATTTTTTGTAAAACCTGTCTGTGGTGCCAGCAGATGGGGAATGTGTCACGCCGTGATATGATGCCCCTGACACCCATCCTGATTATTAAGATATTCGATGTACAGGAAATAAATTTTTATGGGTCCCTTCCCACCCTCGGTTGGTAATATGTATATTCTTCTGGCGGTGGATTATTGATCTGAGCTTAAATGGACACATTTAAGCACTTTAACTTATATCTTGTATCCTCATTTTATCTATTTAACAACTATTTTAGTTTTGTTTTGTGTGCAGGAGTGTATAGTCGGACATATGTCGAGAACAACGTCAAGAAGTAAGAAATAGTACTAAAAAAAGGAATGGCCACTGCCCAATTCCGTCTGGACGCAACACATTTCCGTCCGGACACTCTGACGCTGAAAAGATGAATGGCTACTGCCCAATTCCGTCTCGACTCTTCCAATTCCGTTCGGACTCTCCAAATTTTGTCCAGACGGAATTTCCTACGCGAGAACAGTACATTACATTTTTTACTAGTTTTTGAGGGAAAGTATAAAAAGAAACAAGTTCTAGGGTTCGGAAAATTAGCGCGAAACCTTTCGAGAAGGTTAGGGTTCATGGAGGATGTCAAAGAAGAAGATGGAGATGGATCATCTATCCGGATCAACGACTTCATCCCTCTCGTCCATGAGCGGCTAGTCCCCTCTTGCCTAGGGTTTCGATGAAACCCTAGCTTTTTTAATGTAATCTTTTCATTTAGTTTTTGGATGCTTTTCCTTCGGATCATTATTTTTATAACGTGTTTGAATGATTTTGATTCTTGTAATCAAATATGGTTTTGAAACATTTTTATATCATTTGATCATTATTTTTTTCTGTGATTAGAATAATAATGCGTTATGCAATGTTTTTCATTGATTTGATGAATGTTTATTGTGATAGAATATGCTCGGAGAAGATGAGTTGTGCCATAACTCGTTTATTGAAAACTCATGCCAATCTAGATATTTTATGCCGGTGGGCATTTATTTGATTTTTCTTGACGCATCATTAAGGCTTGTAGCCATAATGATGTCTTTAATGATCTGTTTGTAAATATTCGAAAATTATTTGAAAGCATACAATTACTAAGCTAGGATGGATTCGCATTCCCTAGGTACCTTTGAATTAATTTAATTTAATTTTAATTACTTGCATCAAATAGGTTAATCAAAGCAAACCCTTTCAATCGAATTAAATTGATAATTAATCGAAACTCAACACAACTTAGCCTTATTGTCCATGTGGAATAATATCCGGTCTTAACCGCTATTCTACGAAGTAGTTATTTTTACTTAATTTTTATAAATATTATTTTTGATCACGAACGACACAGATCAAATTTTGGCATCGTTGCCGGGGACATTTACCACGGTTGTTTGTTTTGATGATTAATTTTCTTTTTAATTTATTTGTTAGATTTAGTTTAATTTCTTCTAGTTGTTAATTGTAGGTTGCTTGGTGATTGGAGGAAGTCCGGTGCGGCTACTGACTTCACATCAAAGCAGTGTGAGTTTTATTTTTATTTATAAAAAAAATTAAAAAAATATTAAAAAATAAAAATAAATAATAATAATGGCATATTTTGAAAATTATTTTGACAATTTTAAAATTCATAATAACCCATCATTGAGAACTTGGGACAGCCATCTGCAACCCGTGAATGTAGGCATTTCTCATTTTTATGGTCTAAACTCTAAAAATTTATGTGAGCATATTAAAAAATTTGAAGAGTTTTGTGCAACTTTGAAATATTTCAATGCTAGTGCAGAAATTGTTATGGTTGATTTATTTTCGTACTCTTTAAATGACAAAGCTAAGAGTTGGTTTTGTTCCTTGAGGACTGAATGAATTAGAACATGGCAAGAGATGATTAAACAATTCTTCAATAAATTTGCTCCACCATATGAGACTCATTTTTTGAAGCAACAAATTGTGAATTTTTATCACATTGAAGTTGAGTCTTTTTCACAATGTTCTGAGCGATTTAAATATTTGATAATTTCTTGCCCATGTCATGATTATGAAACGTGGCATCTTATTTATTTTTTCTACGAGGGTTTACCCTTTGACATGCGTCATTTTATAAAAATAAGGTGCGGTAGTGAATTTTTAGATAAAACTCCTGACGAGGCTTGTATTTATTTTGATTTTTTGTCTAAGAATTCACAATCTTGGGGTCAAGATAGGTTTAATGAAACCAATTCTCATGCTATGGAAATTGAGGAAATAGAATCGCCTCTAAAAATTAAAATGGTTCAAGATGATTGCGGTCATTGTGAGATTTTAGAAAACATAACACAGGATAGTCAAGATAATTTTTTCTCTAACGAGATGTCACCGAGTCAAGAAAGTGCCACAAATATAGAAAGCACTGGTTTAACAAATTGTTCAAAATTGAGTTGGACAGACGAGCTTAATGCTAACTGTCTGTCTCAAGAGCCTTCTAATTTTGTGGCTTATTTACCTGCATATAAGGACACTCTTGAGGAGTCGTTATAAATGATTGTGTCATCTCAATCTGAATTTAAGAATCAAACACTTCCAACCACTGATAATAGTGAAAGTATTTTTATTGAGTGTCTTGATCAATCAAAACTGGACTCACATGGTAGATTTTCATTAGAATGGGTTGATCTCGATAAGGACATGTGCTTTATCATGATAAATATATTATT
>JAUTBS010216219.1:0-11596 GCA_032361285.1 Aequorea victoria | reverse complement strand
AAGCATTACTTGGATACCACAATCCAAATTCAGTTGATCCTTTTAGGTATCTTAGAATTCTTTTAACAACATTTAAATGTGATTCTTTGGGATTTGATTGGAAATGGGCACAAAGACATACACTAAACATAATGTCAGGCCTACTTGCTGTTAAGTACAGCAAGCTTCCAATCATAGTGGTTGCTTTGCCTACTCAAGAAGCTGAGTATGTAACCGTGACAGTTCGGTTAGAGGGTTTTCTAAAAGAATTGGGAAAAGCAGGTGAAAAAGGCACTTTATACAGTGACAGTCAAAGCGCCATATTTCTTGCTAAAAACCCAGCATTCCATTCGAGGACGAAGCACAAACAGTTGAGGTCTCACTTCATACGTTCTCTTCTTGACAATGGAGAACTGCCTTTGGAGAAGATTCAAGGAGCAGAGAACTCCGTAGACATGTTGACAAAATGGGTAACTATTGATAAACTGAAACTGCGTGCAATTTTAGTTGGTCTTCATGCTTGAGGACAAGTGATGTAACACCCCGCTCCCCATAGAATAATTAAACCTGCTTGGAGTGGTGTTACGTCAGCTCACCTCGTCCAATCTTATATAATGATGATCATGATGTACACCGCATCTTCCATCAAGCATCATCTATAATAATTAAAGCCATCAAATAAATTCCAACTAAATAAACCACTAAGGAAATGTCCATCCATACATACAAAACTATGCAACTATTAATCAACGAAAAACTCGAATCCAACCATAAATATAATCTGATAAACATCCATACAATATACATGTACAATCCAAAATAAGACTATACAAAAGGCCTTCACCTCACATTAGATCTTTCACCTGGCACTATAACCCAACATATACCCCAAGCTGTAATCTGCAACCACAAAGGTTACAGGAGAGTGGACTTAGTATCATAATCAAAAGCATACAACAGCAGAGTGTAATCATACTGGTTTTCATAAAAAAACAACACTTTTATTAACGCAACACATGCATGAGAAAACACACTCATAATCCGGCTAATTAGCCAACACATACGGTTTATCAAAACCCTCATACTTTAGAACACAGTTCAACGGCCACACAAAAGATTTAAGCATGCTTTTAAATCTTTAACACACACGGCCCTATGGCCAAACATCCGTGATATGTAAAATATTTTAAACTTGGCCCTACAGCCCATCTTATGCTTTATGATGAAACATACATACACACATGCATAACCGGCCCAACGACACATACTAGATCTCATGATATATATAATATATCCGGTCCAACGGCCCAAATAGCGTAAACGTTTTCAACCGGCTCTACGACCCACATCCTGTTTAGAAAAACATAAATAGATTTCTAATGCCAAGGCTCAATCACCCAACATGTAAATGCTTAATAGCGATACACACGTGCTCACTAGTGCACACAAACACATTATCTAGTGCCCAAGTAGTCATTTAACCTCACGACTAGGAGTTCCAACGGTACCGTTACCTCAACCACAACGCACTTCTATGTGAGTGGCGAGTGTGAGGACCACTTATATAATACTAGTGGTAAGTACCTCATGTCTACCACTTGACCATTGCCCAACTTAGGGGCTACAAATATAATAGCCACTATAGGGCTACACCCCTAATAGAGCTTTATCCACCATTAGACCTCCGCTCAACATAGGGGCAATGCCTTTAAGGCTATCCAACGCCCACACAACGGAAAATACCTTTAATGGCTATCAGGCACTCACACAAAGGGTCCACCCGAATGGTTACCCACTAACTTAGACCCCATAATTATCTTATGATTCACCGTTCCACTTGAAACATTACATCTTTGTTTATTAAAGATTTCTCCATCCTACCATACTTGGTAAATTCATTTTAACACGTTAAACCTTTATAATTAATTCTGTTAAGGTTTCAGAGACTAGATATGAATATCATCTACAACTTTCATGAAAAGACCCAAGGCTAAAAGCAGCCACAAAGGCCCCAAAATACCATAGAAAAAAAGGATGTTTCACACCTTTGAGTCGACTCAAACTTGGATTTGGTTGACTCACATGCCTCAGGGTCGACACCCCACACCACTGGGTCGACACACGCCCCTGTCTGAGGAAGAAAAACTGAAGGCCACACACTTTGAGTCGACTCATAGACCCTTTGGGTCGACTCAGGGTACACACAGGTGGGGGTTGGCTCAATGTCAGGGTCGATATGCATTAGCTCATGCGTGCTGGGTGCCAACTTGGGTCGACTCATGAACTACTTGGGTTGACTCAAGGCCTCACCTTAGAAAGAAACATATAGCAAACTCCTTTGAGTTGACACACAACCCATGTTGTGTTGACTCACAGCCTCAACTGATAAAGAAACCGAGGGAAAACACCTTTGAGTCGACTCACAGCCCATGCTGTGTCGACTCAAAGCCACTTCAGAGGAAGGAACAGAGAACACCAACATGTGGGTCGACACACAGGGGATTTGGGTCGACTCACCTCCACGCTTGTTAAAAATACAGAGAGCTTCACCACTCGGGTCAACTCACAACTTGTGTGGGTCGACTCATCTTCTCACCTGAGAGAGATACAGAGGGCACAACCTCTTGGGTTGACTCACCAGCTCTCGTGGGTTGACTCACTATTACAAAAAATGGTACTCTGTTTTCTCGAGGCTCTATTCTAAGGCTCTGTTTGGGGGAAAACATGATTTTAGGTCCAAAACTCTTAGGGTATACCACATCTATCCTCCTCCTCCCATCAAAACCCCAAACATACACAACTCCAACACCTCTAAAAGGTCATCTATATAATTATTAAAATATTAAACTCCATATTTCCTCCATTAATGTACCTAAGAGTGGACACAAGTAAGATCCATATACATACATAGACTACAACCTGAAAAACACAACAAGGGTTTTTCTTCCCCGACCAAAAAGAGATATAAACTTCTACCTTTCAAAGAAGATGATAGGCACAGCTTCTTCCTCCACCGATCTCCTTTCTCTAGGTCTTGTACATCTAAAGCTAGCTCCCGAAGAGCTGGGACATCAACAACGGTCCAAGAATGTCTCAGGGATTTCAACGCTCCTTCTTCTCCTCTTCCATGAACTTTCTCAAATTATCTTTTCCCCCTCTCTCTCTCTCTCTCTTTAGAACACAGACAACAAATCTCTAATTTTTCTCAAAAGGGATTCTCGATCTGAGAGAAAAGGGATGCACACATCTCAGCCAACACTCCCATTGATAATGATGGAAGTACAGAGGTGATGGGACAACACAGGGATTGGGGTTTAATCCCCTGTAACAGCCCCTTGCTCTAACACTCCCCATTCAGCACATCTTAACCCTTTAATACATATATTCTGATATTTGAGAATTAATTTATCTTGGCCTAGAATGCACTTTAGTCCTTCTTGATTTGGGATTTAAGAATTTATTCTCATTAATATTTTAATTAAATAATTGAGTCTTTTTTTATATTTATATTTTTAGTCTCATCCTTTATCTTGGCCATAAACCAAACAAAACCTCTCTTTGGGCGTTAAATCGGATTAATTATTTTTAAGATTTTTTTTGGAGAAAATATGGGATGTTACAGAGTCAATCCAAGATGGTCCATGAGTCCACCGAAATAATACAGCGTTCGGAATATCTCTCAGACACAACCATGAGTCGACCCAAACAATGCAGCATTCGGGATCTCTCTCAGACACGACCATGGGTCGATCCACATTCATCGTGAGTCAACCCAAGTTCATGTCCAAACGTATGAGCTGATATGTCTCAGCCCACATCTCGACTCAAAGTCTCAAATGTCATCATGAGTCAACCTAATGGACTCCATGAGTCGACCCAACGTGCTCATCACTCAGTATATTCATAGAGACCAACTGTGAGTCAACCCAAGGTAATGATGAGTCGACCCAAGCACATATGAGCTAACACAAAGTAAGACAAAGTTGACCCAAAGCATCAACTCAAGACAGAGACTCTTATGAGTTGACCTAACGACATCATGAGATGACCCACTAGCGACTATCTATTAAAGAACCGAGACTACCTCACTCTGATTCGACCCAAAAATATTGTGAGTCGACCCACTAGCACAGAATTCTTCCCGAAGGTATTTGAGTCGACCCAAGCTCACTTTGAGTCGATCCAAAAATACAAAAATAGAAAATTACAGCGCAAATCACAGGAATTTGCGACGGTATCTCATAGTATTAAATGTCAAGATCTGATCTGCAATGATCATATTGAAGCACGAATTTATATGGAAATTTATTTTCAAATCAATCCAAAGAAGATATGATAAATCGTTCAAAAATAGATCAAAGATTGCATCAATCAATCCTGGACATCAAAACAGTAAATATCAGATTCGATCTACAACAACTATATTCAAGTTTGAATTTAAATGAGGAATTGATTACTAAATGAGTCCAAAAGAAGACATTGACAAATGAAGATTACAAATCACGAGAATCACTCATGAGTATCAAGAACATTAAATGCAAGATTTATATCAAGATACAATGAAATCTCGTATCTATATAAAGATATGATTATCAAAGACCTAATCAAAAATTAAAAGCTATCAATCACTCACTCAAAGAGAGAAACTAAAAAAAAAGAGAAAATATGAGTATCAATCATTCAAGATCAAAATCAGATTCTCTCATCTAATATTCAGTAAAGTCTTAGTAGCTACTATTCATTATCTTGCTCCTGGATTTTCTTCAGTGTGCTACAGTGAAAATATCTACTATTCCCAGAGAGTGTTTCTATCTTTGTGTGTGAAATAAACAAACTTCAAAATCATTGTAAAAGTAAGGGTGAGTCACCCTGTACTATTGTCACGCTCCAATTTAGGAAATGTGACCGCCCATGGATCATGAGCCTTGGCTCAACGAACCAAGTAAGCCTTAAAATAATTTTAGCAAACATAAGCTAATAAAAACAATTTCCATAGATTTAAACTAATAAAATCCGATATCATCATAAATGGGTCAAACAACTCAATATCTTAATCACAGCATTATCCATCCATTTAATGTCAAAATTCTTTATTTAAATGCGGAAGCTAAAAGAATGCATGTCCTAGAGGTTTAAATTTCTGGATCGCACGCCGCAGTCCATCATCTAGATTTCTGTTCACAGGTTACCTGAAATGTTATGGTACAACGTCAGTCAAAACTGGTGAATGGAATCATACATAGTATAATACAGTTCTAAAATAAGGAATATAAATAGTTTTGTATAATAACATATCATGACACGACATATACAATAATATCAAAAGGGTAAATACATAACCCATCAATTTCTTTTATTTCACTTCATTTCATTCTTGTTAATACATATCTTTTTCCATTTGAGTTATCAAAACTGGACATCAGAGGTGTCCTCAAATCATAACTATATTAGTATCATCATATAAATAGTATCGCGACATGCTCATACAAGAGTGGAAATAATCAATCAATCAAGTGTCACATGAATAGCCTGATCATAATAAGTATCAATGCCACATCATAACTCGGGGTCACTTAACCCATTGGATCCAATATAAAAATAGAGTCACCATAGGTTGGCGCCTGAGTTTGTTCCCTATACGAATCCACTTAAGGTCATCGGACACACTCGGGCTATCCCTTAATCGTTGAGTCAATTAGAGTCACCAGAGATTCAAACTGGGTCTGTTTTCTAACTGGCCAAAGTCACCTACGAATAGGGCTTTCTCTTAGACTTTTTCATATCCCAAGAATCCTATCTCATGATTGCACCATATATAATAAAGAAAACAATTTTTCTTTTCATTAACTTTAAAACAGTTGTGCCATGATTTTTGTAGAAAGGATATTATACAATTTTGATCTAAAAACATTTACAACATATATATTTTCTTTAAAACATTTACGTCATGATTTTAGAGGAAAAAAATATACAAAAGCATTTAAAAACATTTAAAGAGAAGAAACATAGCATTTTCTTTTTTAAAATAATTTTAGAAAAGTACGGGAATTTATTTGAAAGATAATTAGCATGAAATCCACTCACCTCAGGTCCAAGCTAAGCTCTACTAATATGAGAATGCAAGGTACGTCAACCTGATATAATACAATAATCTAGATAAATAAAAGAAGCTAAATAATTAAGATAAAGCTACCAAATAGACCCTTAACCTATTTGATAATTCCCATGTTTTTTGTTGGTGTAAAATTAATTTTAATTAATTTAATTTATCTTTTAATTTGGTGCCCAAATAGGGCCTAAGCATTTAAGAATTAAATTCAACATTTTCTTAATGTTTTGCGATGGATGGGTCGAACTAAAGGATCAATGAGTCGACCCAAAGGTGTTATAGGGGGCTTTGAGTCGACATCAGATGGCTATGAGTCGACCCAAATGGGGTTGAGTCGGCTCGAGGGTGTCATAGAGGCTTTGAGTTGACACAACAGGGCTGTGTGTTGACTTAAAAGGGTTCTGGTTATGTCAAAGGCAAGTTAGTCGACTCACAAGGCTCGTGAGTCGACCTAAAGGAGGAGAGTCGATGTGTTAGTCGACTTAAGGCAGTCATGGGTCGACCCAAGGCATGGGTGAGTTGATCCCGGGGCAAGGGGGCAATCTGAGTCAACCCAAAGGGTCTTTGAGTCGACCCAAAGGTGTTCTAGGAATCAATGAGTCGACCCATTAAGGCTGTGAGTCGACCCAAACGAAGAAAGGCTCGGTAGTGAGCTTACTGCCTGAAAACGTCCGAACGCTGGTGCAAAAATGTCCAGACATTTTGCACCAGTGTCCATGGTTCGACTATTATGGCATGTGGGTCGATTCAAGTTATGTGTGAGTCGACCCAAAGTTTCGGAGTAGCCATTAAAGGTTCTAAAACTTGAGATTTTTGTATCTTTCTTCCATCTTTCTTCACGGTTTTACTTACCAATGTGTTTTATCATATTTTTGAGTGATCTAAACATATTTTCTCGGTCGATTACATAATATTTTTATGCAATGATTTTCTGGTTATATATATATAACTGTTAAGCATATCTATATATCTATATACTGTTATATATATATATTTCAATTATATAAGTTTCAGTCTCTGGTTCCAATGATGTAAACATAGTATAATCATATTTATTTACATGCTTTGGTGGACTAATCTTTAAATCAACAATAATCTAACGATGTGATGATATATATATATATATATATATATATATATTCACCGTGTATATATAAAATTGAAACAGGAGAATATTTTTGACCTGTAATCACTTTTAATGGTGATGAGGACGAAGGAGTAGGTGATGGTGATGCCGATGATTGCGGTGATCAACGCCAACGTCTAGTGGCGGTGGCAGTGGTGGTGCGGGATTGTGATGATGGTGGACGGTGGTAACAGTGGTGGTGTGGGGTGGTGGAACAGAGAGAGAGAGGTCGGGTGAGGGAGAGATGGTTCGTAGAGAGAATTCTGTGGGTGAGGGAAAGGATTTGTTTAAAAAGGAATGGTTAGCAAGTATCGTGCGATTGATCTCACGATTTTCTCCCACTGACTCGGTCCTCTTGACATATCAGAAGAGAAGACTTCCAGCTGTCAACCTTCCCCATTATCTACTTTTTAATATTTTCCTTTATTTATTTTAATTTATTCCACCAATTATTTGAAGTTTTATTATTTCAGAATTCCTTCTCTTATCACTTTCTCTATTTATGTTTTTATTTTGTTAGTTTATTTTTAATTAATTAATTAAATTATTGATTTAATAATTAGTTTCAAAATTTTAAAATTTTCTCGGGTTTTACATTCTCCCCCCTTATAAGAATTTTTTCCTCGAAATTAAAACTAATCTTGAGAAAACAAATGAGGATAACGTTCGCGAATTTTATCTTCATGTTCCCACGTTGCTTCTTCTACTTTATAATTCTGCCAAAGAATCTTGACAAAGCAAATCTGTCTATTCCGTAGAACATTATCTTTCGTATCCAGAATCTGTACAGGTTGCTCTTCATAGGTCAAATCCTCCCGAACCTGAAGTGGCTCATAATCCACTACATGTGTCAGGCTATAAACATACTTCCTAAACATCGAAACATGAAAAACATTATGCATCCTGGTGAGGCTGGGTGGCAAGGTCACACAATAAGCCACCTCGCCAACACATTCAAGAATCTCAAAAGATCCAATATATCGGAGACTCAACTTCTTCCCTTTCTTGCCAAAGCGAATGATCCATTTCCAAGGTGAAACCTTGAGGAATATCATATCTCCAATAAAAAACTTCAAGTCTCTTCTATGTGAATCGGTATAACTCTTTCGTTAACTTTGAGCTGCTAACAACTTATTTCGAATAACGATAATCTTTTGAGTCGCGTCTTCCACAAGATCAGGTCCAAGAAGCTTTCTCTCGCTAACTTCATACCAGCATAACGGGGATCTACACTTCTGGCCATACAAGGCTTCATACGGTGCTACTCCCAACTCGAGTGAAAACTGTTATTATACGAGAATTCCATCAGTGGTAACTGATTGTCCTAATTACCTTTCCATTCTAATGCACAAGCCCTCAACATATCTTCTAAAGTCTAAATCGTCCTCTCTGATTGTCCATTGGTTTACGGGTGATAGGCTGAAATAAAATTCAATCGAGTGCTCATAGATGACTGTAAGGCACCCCAAAATTTAGAGACGAACCAAGGGTCACGATCCTAAATAATAGAGACAAGCGAACCATGAAGTCTGACTATCTCTCTCACATATAGTTGTGCAAAATGACCCAAAGAGTAAGTCATCTTGATGGCGATGAAATGAGCTAACTTCGTAAGTTGGTCCACTATTACGTAAACTACGTCATGCCTACAACGCGTATGAGGCAATCCAGACACAAAATCCATGGTGATGTTTTCCCATTTTCACTCGGGTAGTGGTAATGGTTGAAGCTTTTCCACTGGTCTTTGATGCTCGATCTTCACTTGCTGACAAGTAAGACATTATGCCACGAATTCTGGTATATCTCTCTTCATGTCATTCCACCAGAAGTGCTCTCGAAGGTCTCTATACATCTTTGTACCTCCCGGGTGAATGATGTACCCAGAACTATGAGCTTTGATCAGAATCTCTTTCCTTAGCTCTCCGTTGGCAGGTATGCATACCCGACTCCTGAATTTAAGAATTCCATCATCACTGATGCTGAAATTCTTTACCTCTCCCTTGTGTAACTCTTTCATATTCTTCTTGCATTGAAGATCATCCTGATGGGCCACATGGATTCTCTCCGACAATGTCGGCTTTACCGTCAACTGACAATACAAAGCAGTTCCTCCACTTTGCAGTATCTTTATTTCCATTCTTCTTAAATCTTCTAACAATTGATGTTGGACTATCAATGCCGCCATGCTACCTCTTGAATATTTCCTGCTCAAAGCGTCCGCCACTACATTTTTTTCCCCAAATGATAAAAAATCTCCACATTGTAGTCCTTCAACAACTCGAGCCATCACTTTTGCCTCAGGTTGAGCTCATTCTGAGTGAAAATGTACTTTAAACACTTGTGGTCAGTGTAGATCTCATAAGATTCCCCATATAAATAGTGCCACAATATCTTCAATGCGAAAATAATGGCTGTCAACTCCAAATCATGGGTGGGGTAGTTCTTCTCATGAACTTCCAACTGGTGTGAAGCATAAGCTATCACTTTATCATGTTGCATCAGAACACAACCTAACTCTTGGTGAGATGCATCACTATATATCACAAAGTTTCCTTCTTCCGTTGGTAATGCTAGGACTGGTGCTGAAGTGAACCTCTGCTTGAGCTCTTAAAAACTATGCTCACACTTGTCTGTCCATTCGTACTTCACCCCCTTCCAAGTAAGGCTGGTAAGCGGTAGGGCAATATGAGAAAACCCTTTCATGAACCGTCGATAGTAGCCCGACAGTCCTAAGAAACTATGTATCTCAGTCACTGACGTCGGTCATGGCCAATCAACAATCGCCTCAATCTTGCTGCTGTCCATAGAGACTCCATCCTTATCAACCATATGGCCAAGAAAGGATACACTGTCAAGCCATAACTCACATTTGTTGAACTTGGCATACAACTTCTTCTCCCTGAGAGTTTAAAAGACTTCACGTAAATATTTCTCGTGCTCCTCCTTGCATTTAGAGTAGATTAGAATATCATCTATGAATACCACAATAAAGCGATCCAACTGTGGCTTGAATACCTGATTTATCAAGTCTATGAATGCTGCTAGAGCATTAGTCAAACCAAAAAGCATAACCAAGAACTCATAGTGGCCATATCGAGTCCTGAACGTTGTCTTCGAGATGTCCGCCTCCTTGACTTTTAGTTAGTGATAACTAGACTGTAAGTCAATCTTGGAGAACACTTGAGCTCCTTGCAACTGATCGAACAAATCATTAATGCGTGGCAAAAGATACCTGTTCTTGATAGTAACCTTGTTCAACTCTCGGTAGTCGATACACAGCCGCATAAAACTATCATTCTTCCTCACAAACAATACTGGAGCCCCGCACAATAAAACACTGGGTCGAACAAAACCCTTGTCCAACAGCTCTTGTAATTGAACCTGTAACTCCCTCAGCTCCAAGGGTGTCATCCTATATGGTGCCTTAGAGATAGGTGTAGTACTAGGAAAAAGATCTATCATGATCTCAATCTCACGATCAGGAGGAATACCAGGTAGATTTTCGGGGAAGACGTCCGAGAATTCTCTCACAACACAAAGATCATCCAACTTCACATCAGATACTTTTGTGCCTACCACAGAAGCCAAAAGACCTTCATAACTCATCCTCAACATCCGATTTGCATGAAGGGATGCAAACCCCACGTCTCCTTAGAAGAAGAACTTGGGTTGCCCAGGGATATTGAAAACTACCCTCTTATAGTAATAATCAATGGTTGCGTGATGCTTGAATAGCCAATCCATGCCTAAGATAACATCGAAGTCACAAATGGCCAAAGGAATAAGATTCACAGGCAACAACTTGCCACCAAACTCTACGACTACAAGACGACATATCTCATGCAGAAAAACTGTGTCCCCAACAGGAGTGGACACAGAGAGGCATTTATCCAAAGGTTCTATTGCAATAACTAAACGGTGTAAGAATTTCGATGAAGCAAAAGAATGTGTAGCACCAGAGTCTATATGAGCCTTAGCAGGTATAGAAGATATGATGATAATACCTTGTACCACGGATGGTGAAGCTTCGGCCTCCTCGCGAATGAGAGCATAGACACATCCTTGAGTAGTTGCTCCTTGACCTTGCTCCCTGTTGTAACTGGACTGTCTCTGCTCCCCCTAACGGTTAGGCTGGACTTGAGTTGGTTGAGTGATACGTGCAGGTGGCCTTTGAATCTGAATTGGTTGCTGCACTTGTGGTCCTCCCGTTCCCTTATTCTTGCAGTAAGTAGATATGTGCCCGGTCTTACCACAATTGTAGCATGTCTTCGGTGCTCCATTGTAACACCCCAAAATTCCCACGTTGTTAAAAGACATACATATAATATTTAGGGTTATTCTAATGACAACCATCCAACAAAATTTAATATTTATCATAGATA
>JAUTBS010216109.1:0-11596 GCA_032361285.1 Aequorea victoria | reverse complement strand
GGGTAAACTTCACAGCATGTACAGAAGATTGAAAATCATCATAACCTTTAGGGGAAGAGCTCCCAGCGGAATCAGAGGGAACCTTCTCAACCTGAGGACAGTCCACCATGCCCGAACCCGTACCACTACCAAGAACATTAACCCAATTAGAACTCTTAACATGAATTTAGCAACTTTAACTTTAAAGTGGGGAGATTTGAGATCAAGTTGTAAAGAATATAACTCTTGATAGAAGAATCTTTTTAATGTGAATATTAAGAATAAAGTTAGGTATGGGAGTCTAGTTCCATTCCCCTTTGGCCGTACATAAACTAGTTCAGTATATTAAGGGAAAATGGCTTTTTTCCAAATAGGTACAAATTTGGACTAATTTTGAAACTCGAATTTTTAGGCTCACTTATGATCACTGTTGGACTTTGGTTTCTTCATGAAACACTTATCTAACATGTTAATCTAGGTACCTAAAAATATTCGGAAATTTAAGAGTTCATAAAGGACCTAAAATAACTTTTAAAGAACATCGCAGCAAGGAACTTTGAAAAAGACTATTTTCAACAAAACCTTCAGGCTTCAACAGAGAGCCCTTCCAGCCACTTCTAGGATTTGGTTCCCTCATGAAAACGTTAGATAATCATTTTTTATACCTCCCCGTCAAATTTTATAATAATCGGAGTTCGAAAAATAAGGTTAAGAATTTGTACCAAAATAGGGGTTAATTTAATAAAGAGATGAAAGCTTGTTTGAACTCAAATGAATGATTTGGTTAAGTGTTTTCCTTGTTTATGTGCTTTTTTATTAAGTAATTATGTTGAGAGATATATTAAACCTAAGTTGGATAGGTTTTATCCTTGTGATCTTGAACACTTGTGTGTTTGGATGGGCATTCCCACGTAAGGACTTGGGTAGGTCCCCCCTCTCGAATGTAGATGGGCATTCCTACCTACTGGATGTGGATGTCCATTCCCACATGAGGCTACGAACAACTCCAATGTTCTAGAACTTTGGGGGAAGGTTTGGATTCTGTGTGTCGTGTGTTGGACTCACATTTGATGTCGGTGAAGAAATCACGGCTCTTAAGGTAGATGTCCAAGGCTTGACTCACGAATAGGTAATTTGCGGAGTATGTCGTGTCTAGGCCCATGACCCTTTTGATTTGCATTGAACTGGTTGGGTACTCAACTCGACTAAGCATCAATGATTTCAAAAGGAGGAAATCTTGATGGCTTTTTATGACATGGTTTGAGATTTTTTGTTGGGCCTCGTAGCTCATGGTATTCCATGCCAGGTGACGAAGAAGAAATTTAGGATGTGAACGAGGGGGTGATGTACCCCGAGCAGTGACTGAGCTATACATGACGCCAAGTTTGGACGACGTACCTCATGATTTTACCCCTTCTATTTTTTTATGGGATGTAAATTTGGAACTACGGATGAATTCTATCTTGTGGGAAAACTTCTAAAACTTTTATTTGTATGTAAAATCTTAATATGGTATGATTTGTATTAGCATAACCGTAACTATTATGTACGTATGTCTCCTAACGAACTGAAATTTTCGGGGTGTTACATATTGCATGTGTAAGATGGTAGAAAGAGAATGAAAGTAAGAGACCCCTTGGAAAGATATAAATTAGTGGCCATAAGGTACATCTCATATTTTTTGTGGTAACTAAATTTTAATAAAATTAAAACCTATTTTTAGTGAAGCTACTTTTACATGTCATTAGGATCTATGATTTTTGGTTGGACCCAAAAATCAATTTTAGAGCCCCTATGCCATTTTTCAACATTCTCCGTTTGAAAGGAAGAAAAACGGTGACCTTTGGAGAATTATTGTAAATTTCAAAAACAATTCGTACAGATGAGCCATATCTGGAAAGAAAGGTCTTTGAGTTTAGGTTTACCTAAAATTTATAAATCTACTTTTCGTTTGACAGATTTTGAGAAAAGTAAGTTTTTTTAAAGAGATTCGTTTTCGGATAGTATGGCTCCCATGAATTTTTAGACCTCTTTCTGTTGACCTATGGGTCTCAATTACTTTATGAAAAAATTAGATAACACCCTAATGTACCTTTATATACATTTTTATAATTTTTTATGAAGGTTTAATATTTTAATTTTTTTACAAAGGGTGGGATACAATCTGAAAATCCTGAGAAATAAGATTTAAGAAACCTTTATGACAATCTATCTACCTAAACATAAGTTAGGGAACTTGGGGACCATGAAGGTAGAAAAAGTGTCTAAAAATGTTATATTTAAGAAGAAAATGATCTCACTTGCATACCGCCACAAGCATGCATGAGTTACATCGATTTACGAAGTTAAGATTCAGTCGTATTCATATGCTAGGTAGTGTGGAAACTGGAGAACCGGAGTAAGCCAAAAGGGTAGCTATAGGGTGAACATTTTTTGAGGTGGGTTCCTTATATCACTAGCTTAGTATTATAAATGTGTGAATGGTTAAACTCATTATGATTTCATGTTATATGCTTTTGTAAAAATGAATGGTATTTTGACTTGTGGAAAAAACTATCTTTGTGAACTTATGTTTTATGACATGATCGATGAGTATGTTTTGGAAATGTAATGGAATCTTGGATGTTTTATTAATGAATACAAGATATGTATCATGATGACCTTGATATTTCATGGTGATTACCATGTGATGGGTATGCTGCACAAATATTTCGTGAGTATATGTCATGTTAGTATATATGTATATCGTGGATAAGACACCGATGACTGAGTTAGCTCTACCACTGAGAATTGTTAAATGTTCCGGCGAATGATCCTTAACCCTGTCCACTGGGTAGGTGGGAGATTCGAGGACGTAGTACTGCAATAACTCCTGCTTGGGAGGTTAATACAATCCTTGGCTATGATATGGTTTATTTGAAGGATAAAATGATGAAATCATTGAAATTCCCTTATAAAGAAAAATGATGTTTGGAAAACCCTCTCTTAAGAGGTGATTCGTGGAAAGTTGAGGTATTGGAATCTTTTATGTTGAAAAGGTACCTTTGCAAAATGGTACATTGTTTTCAAAGTGATGAACTATTTTACTTTCCATTGTACAATTTATAATATTATTGCAAGTGATTGGTAAGCATGTGGATTTATAGCTCATCCCACGTAGATTGACTTTTTGGCAGGTTTTGGCAAATGACGCTGAGTCTGAATCGATCCACTGTGGTTATAGGACTAAAGGGGAAGTCGTTGGGAAGTTAGGGTTAAAGTTTGAAATCTCTTTTTGTTTTCTTCGTTGGAATGTACTTAAATATAATGATGTAGTTGAGGCGGTTGAGTTCTCGTGTTTAATTATTAGTGTGTTTTGGACAAAAGATGATGAGCTCTTGTATGAAACCCTTTATGAAATGAATGAAGAAATGTAGGCTTCGGTTGTACGAATGTTATGAAAATCTATGAATGTGTACTCTTTCTCAGGTCCTGTGCCTAGTGCTCGGGGCGAGGCTTGACACAAACTGTCACGGCCCCACCCCGAGCATCGGGCACGGGACCGGAGGAAGGGTAGACAACCATACATTTTTAACAACATCCATACAAGCGAAGCTCACATTGCTTCATTCATTCCAAAAAGGGGTTTCATACAAGGGCTCAACAAAACATACTGATAAATTAACAGCCTCGACTACATCATCATATTAATTACATGCCAAGAAAAGAAAAACAAAAAAGGTTTTCAAACCCAACTTCCTATCGACCTTCCCTTAGCCTATGATCACACTAGACCGAACCGGACTCAGTCACGCCAAAAATCAATCTGTGTGGGGTGAGATACAAATCTACGAGAAACCGCCTAACGATCTTAGATTAGATCATTAATACGGATTAATTGATTGATTACCCGGAGTTCAAAAATTTACCTTCTAATTCTGGTAGGTTTCAATCAGGACTGCAACCTTGGATCTTTGGGTGTATGATCCTACTGCTCGATCAGTAGAGATATGGTGGGTGGTCACCAAAACTGGCCACCTCCTCTCCTCTCTCTTTTCTTACTAAAATCCTAGTCGTGGTCTACAATATGAGTTCTGACCTAAAATTAGAATAAGCCTCATATTCATAGAGAAAGGAGAGAGACCTGATTTATAATTATGGACTACACTGGGGATCCAAGAATAATAATTAAATTGGCTTCCAAAATAATTAATAAATTACATATCAGCATCCCCTCATATATTTCTAATTCTTTTAATTATAATTAGTTTCACTAAATAATTACAACTATACTCCAATTCAATTATCTCAGATCATTATTATAAGAATCCTTGTTTGCTGAGTTATATAGCAAATAATATGATTCTCCGTATTAAGTCTCCAATACTCGCTTAGTGAAATTTAATTACTGACAATTTAATTTCACTAACATCTACAATCTATGATTACCAAATTTAACTTATTTGATATAGTACCGGATTAAATTAATAATCCATTGATCAAGTTTACTGGTAGTAACAAAACTTATGAATTTATCAAGGGGGTATTACAATCTAGAATTATTCTGGACACAGATTCCTCAAAAATATAACCTTGATCACATTTTAATAGTTATTTCCAGAACTATAGGGTCTATTAAAACAATAACATTGAATCTCGCCCGTAAGTAATTCAAAGTAATAAAATTTTAAAACACGTCAGCATTCAATATTTCTCGGGATTAAGAATCTATGAACCCTCGAGCAAACTATAAAATTGTATAAGTCTAATCATATCAGTATATGGAATTTAATTTCACCTTTAGGCTTGTTCAATAAATTCCTGGTGTACCAAACATAATATCCTTTGAATTATCGAACAAATTCCTGTGATTAAGATAAATCACTGAGATTGTGCTCGCAACTATACCGATAGGATGTCAACCCTATCTAGGTTGTTAATTAATATAATTATACAAGAACTGGACTTTTGATCTTCTGTAAGTAAGCCAAACTCTGCTTACCAAAATTTCTACTGTGTATAATTACCGACATTCTGTATTTTAATTATAAATAATTAATAATGCATTTTTCATAAACATAGATATAAATGGACTGAGACAATCCATTATATTATTAAAAAATAATATAAAATGTCTCACACTTGTTTTATATAAAAATGCAAATATGCAGCTCACGACGTTTTATATCAGGAACGAAGAAGAGTTGACTGAGGAAAACTACGTCGAGGAATACATAGAACCCTGGCTTACCTAAAAAGTGCAACAGAGGTGCTTGAAAATTTTTTATTAAGCAATTTTATTTTTTGTTAGAATGTAATATTAAGCATGTGTCACGGCTCGCCCCAAGGCACCGGCACGGGACGCGAGGGGACAAGACTAAACCATCTTACCTTTTATCTTCAACCTAAATTTCGTTAACATACAAGGAATCTTTCATATTTTTTTCTTTACATAACAAAACTTACATCACATGAGGGCTCACCGGACACTAACATGTACATCGATTACGACTCAAAATAAAAATATTCGGTGAAGTATATCTCCGTGGACCCTAACCCAAACCTATTCTTGCAATGGATCTGACTGTGCACATCATTCGCATGTACCTGTTACAAAGATCTGTGTAGGGGTGAGTTATAATCCATGTGCTCACCAATCACTAGTAACGGTATTATAAATTGTATAATGGAATAAAATAGTTCGTAACTTTAAAATAGGATAACATTTTGAAAAATATACTTTTTGTCACAAAAGATTCCAAGCTCATATTTCCACAAATTACCTCATAAGAAGGTTTTTCAAAAAATTTACCCAATTTTGATATTTCGTTACTCGTCATCTTTATTTTGCTATTTCTCTTAGTAAAGAAAAGTATATATAATAATTTTTTCAAAAACTGTTATCTCTTTGAAAAGAGTTGTTAATCAGTTTATCGTTCATTATCTTTTAAAAGAGAATCTTTCATTTAATCATCGTTCACCTCCTAATGGAGAAATTCTATATCCATAACATCATCACCTCTTAGTGGAGGATTTTCCAATAATTGCCTCTCAGTGGAGGATTTCCAATAACCACCTCTCAAGAGAGGATTTTCCAATTTCATTTTCGTTTACTAACATAGTAGTGATAAATGTCTTTTTATTCCACTTATTCACTTAGTAGTGGTAACATAATAAGCCATTTATTTATCATAATTTTTCATGGAGTCTTGAGTTGTATTAACCTCCCAACCAGGAGTTGTGGCAGTATTGAGTCTTTGAATATCCCTCCACTCAGTGGAAGGAGTATTCATCGCGTCACTTAACAATACTCAGTGATAGACCTAACACATCATATCTCATTATACTAGGACATATATTCACGCATTATAAGGTGTGCGATATATTCTATGTATTATATCGTGGCCTATACCCTCACTTTATGAAGTGTACGATATACCCACCACGTGACACTCACCATGTAATATCAAGGATATCTTGACACACATTATGTATCCATTAATCTTTTATCCTAACATCCATTTAGGTTTCAAAAACATATTTGAGGATCATTTCATAAAACAAGAGTTCGCAAACATAACTTTATTTCACAAGTAAAAATAATCATTCATTTCTTTCCTTAAATAAAATAACATTAAAGCATAAGAAATTTAACCATTCACACATTTATAATACCAAGCTAGTGAGAAGGAAAACCCACCTAAAAAATGAGTTCTCCTCATTGAGTCAGGCCCTCCGGTTCACTCGGGACTACGATTCCTAATGCATAAATATGATAGAAACTTAACTTCGTGAAATATGATGACACATGCATGCTTGTGTGGGTATGCAAGTGAGATATTATTTCATAACAATATACTTTTTAATCATTCTTGGGACCCTCATGGTCCTCAAGATCCCTAACTTAGATTTATGTACTTAGGTTTGTTTAGAGCCTTCTTAAATCATATTCCCTTCATTTTCAAATTCTATCCCACCAATTTAAAATTCATTTTAAAATACTAAAACTTCTCCCAACATTCTGTAAAAATGATAGAGGATAGAATAGGGTGTTAGGTATATATTGGTTGAAGAACCCGAGAGTCATACCTCAACAAAAAAGACTCTAAAAATTCATGAGGTGAAATCTGTCAAAAAACATCCATGGTTAGGAGAATCTAAATTTCTCAACATCTTTTTTTGGATAATTAAAAATATATATAACAAAACAGCATGTACAAGCTTACAAGAGGCATACCCCAGGACAAACAAACAACCCAAACCAAAAATGAAACCACAAAACTAACCACCAAACAAAACAAACCAGAAACTAACCCAAAACAAAGGTGCTGGAAGAGAACCAGGCAACATCAAAACCACAAAACTACTTGAAACCAAAGCTGAGGCAAAAAAGAGAAACAAAACACCAATGAAACAACAAAGGAGAAACTAAAACCAACACAAAAATGAAGCAGCAATAGGAAGCAGCCCAAGGACCAACAAGCCACCCAAAAAAAGAACACCAGTAGAAAATGGACAACAACAAAGAACTAGCAGACAATGAGGAGAATCCCTAAAAATGATGGAGCCAAAGACAACCAGCAGAAGCCAACTAGCAAACAAACAGCCAAGCCCAGTAGAAGCCAAACAGCAGAGCCCATGACAGGCCATACAGATCAAAACAACCCCAAGACAATAGCATCATCTCCAAAGGAAGAAAGGCAACAACAACACCTCACTGGGCAACAGCGGGACAGTATCAACCTGCAGATAGCAAACTGGGAGCAAACGCAGGGGCACAATAGCCAAAAAATAGCAGAGACCTCCAAAATAGCTGCACCCAAAACAAGGATAGCCCTACAAAAAAAAAAAAAAAGAGGACACACACACACACCCCTTACATAGGCTGTAAGGGAAGGCACTAACATGCTATGGACAACCCCCATAGCTAGGCAAAAAGAAACAGTCACAAAACAAAACAAACAAACGCTCCCACATAGCAGAATCAAACACCAGCATGGAGGGAAGCCGGGGCCTCAGATCAGACAACACACCATCCCCAACACACGCTCACGAAAAGCCTCTGTCAATCCATGGAGCACCTATACCTTTATTTCCATATGGAGCGCTTATACCTTTCTTTCCGGTAAAAGTGTTTTTTTATCATTTTTTGATAAAACTAGACCCTTATATCTTTCTTTCCATATAGGGCACATCTCTAGGAAATGTGTCAGGAATTAATTAAAATTCCTCAAAGTGGACAGTTAATCTATAATTTTGACGCAGAATGTTCAAAAATAGCATAGGGGTTCTAAAATATATTTTTGGGTCCAACCAAAAATCACACATGTTAATAACATGCTAAAATAACTCTGTTTGAAATAGAGTTTTAGTTAGGCTTTGTTTGGATAACACAAAAAATCTGAGATGGGTCTTAAGTTAACTGTTTAGTCATTTCCTTAAGGTTCTTTACTCCCCTCTTCTTTTCTACCCTCTTACCGATGAACGAATTATTTTTAACTATCTTAAAATCACTTTATAGATTATCTTAGATATTTTTCTTAACTTTTCCATAGCTCTCCATTTATTTTTTCCCCATGATCTTGAATCAAGAAAGTTCCTCTTTGTTAGATTCAAGATCATTCTACTATGTTCTTCAATGTTCTTATCTTGTTTTTTATTTGAAGAGGAATGAGAGGTGTGAGATGATTTTAGAACTTTAAGTAAAAAAATTAAGAATCTCTTACTTGATAATTTCTTAGTTGAAGAATGGATGAACTAAGCTTCAAGTTCTTCCTTCACTTCTTCCTCCTTTCTTCATTTTCTTTATTTTATTTATTTTCTTCTTTCTTCTTTCTTCTTTCTTCTTTCTTCTTTCTTCCTTCCTTCTTTTCTTTCCCCTTTCTTTTCTTCAAGGAGGGGCCAATGAAATTCAGAGAGAGAGAGGAATATGAACAAATGAATTTTTATGTTGGAAAAGGCTTTTATTTATAGCCAAAAGCTTGAGGGTGAAAATATCATTTTATTCCTCATTTAGTTTCAACCTAATTCCCAATTGAACACTTGTTCTTCTAGTTTGGTTGCATCCTAACCAAGAATTGGGCTCCAAGAATTTCTTGTGCCATGTTTTTCATGAATAGTCCATTTTTTCTAATCCTTAAGGTCTTGTTTGGTTTAATGGGGAACACATTTTCTAAAATTAAGAGTACTTTTGACAAGACTTTTCTTTTATTTCTTTTTTGTCCCATCACTTCTTCTCTCATCACATCATATTCTATGTTCATCTTATTATCTCATTGAAGACTTATGAGGCTTTGATGATGTGGAAAAACCAAATTTTCAAGCACAGGCCATGTTTTCCTATCTTTTCATGTTTTTTTTCTTTTTTATTGAAAATAGTCACATCACCCCCCTGTAATAATCCAGATTTTCGTAACACTTTAACCTAGGCGTAAATTCAACCCTAATCAGATTAACAAGTGTTAAACCCTAGAAATTGAATCACACAAACCCTAATAGTGAAATTAAAAGGTTCAACACTTAGATGCATCAAGCAAGTGACAACTTAGACTTAGAAATTCAATCAAGATAGGTTAAGTATGAAATTCTAAGTTTGGTCACCTAGATCACATCCAAGACTTAAGATTTTGGACTAAGTTCCAACATGAAAATTCAAGCCCATGGGATCATTAATTAAGTTAATGAATTAGATTTTAATTTTTAAGCCCAATTAAATGAAATTGAGCCCATTCCATAAAACTACTCTTCGAAGTGACCTAAAGGACCCATTTTTTAATTTAAGGCTAAAAAGGTCCCAATTAATTATCTAATTATTGGATTAATAAAATAAAATAATTAAATAAAAGACTAATCAGTCCCAAACTGGCAGCCCCTAGAAGATTTAATGGGATGTGATAATTTTCATGCAATTAGAATTAAAAAGAAAAACAAAGGTCATTTCAAATCCCATCGAATTAGGGCCCTTATCTCCTAAAGTACCAAACATGGCCTTAGGACTTAAGAAAAATGAATTTTTGTATCCAAACATGGGACTTGAAATCTTGGAGCCCAATACTTAGTTAGTAAGGAAAGGATTGGAGGAACTAAGTGGAATTAGTAGTTAGTTTGAAACTAAATGAGGGACATTTATGTCATTTCACCCCATCCCTCTTGCCTATAAATAGAGCCATTCTTCCCAACATTTCTCCCATTTGTTCTAACTCCCATTCTCTCTCTAAACACTCTCTAAATTTCGGCACCAAGGAGGAAGGAAGAGGAGGAAGAAAAAGAAAAGAAAAGAAGAAGAAGGAGGAGAAGGAAGAAAAAGAAGGAATGAAAGAAGTTCAACACAAGAGCCTAGATCCAACTTCTCAAACCAAGAACATCTAAGTAAGAACATCCTAAAATCTCACTTTTCTTTCCTAATATCATCTTCTTTCCTCTAATCCTCTACAAGATAAAAATAATGAACCAAAGTTGGAAGAAGATGAACATAAGATCTTGAATCAAGTAGGTGACTTGAAAATCTTGGTCTATGGACTTTCTAAATGAACCTTAAATGAAAGATAAATATTGTAGAAACTTAATGTGAACCTTTTTATGCATATATGATGTTGTTATAATGTGTTTTGGATATGCCTTGTTTGGATAAAAAGAGAGAAGGTTGTTATTTTATCAAAAACTTCAAAACAGAGAAAGACATATTAGTACTTAGGGACTTCCAACAATTTTCGTGTGAACCAAACATGGTCTAAATGATTTTTTTTTTTTTACCATAGCTTCTTTATGATGTTGTTAACATGTTTAAATTTTGGTTAAGATTTAAAATGAGTTTTTGAACTCATTTGACATTTTAGAAGTTTCTGCGACGGTTAAGGCAAATTGTTAGCCCATTTTGAACCTTCATATCTCTCTCCAAAAAAATTCTCTTACATTGATCCACATATCCTGAGATATCTATAAGAGTCTAGAATCATCTCCGTTTTCCAGAAGTTGATTTCAGTTTGTACATTTTAAGATACACTATTTGTTTCCAAACATGTCCCTAATCCAACAGCCACTGTTAAATTAAAATTTTGACCCTTTTATGTTCACAACCAGACTTCGGTCTCTTCATGAAAAATGTAGATAACACCTTTATTTAGTCCTCTTTAGATTTTTAGAATTTTTAATTGACGTTTGATAATTGTAAAGTATTTTAGAACCTTTGTTACAGATTCAGTGTATGACTCTATTTTGAAGAAACTAAGTGTTTTATGCTCTTCATGCCTCAAGTCTTATTTGTTCTTGTTTAAAGTAGCAACCATGGGTTAAAATGCTTGTTTATGGCTGGAATGTATATGTTTTAACCTCCATTCATGTTATGACTTGTCTCATGCATAGACTTGGTCTTGGGCGGGATGTATTTCTCGTGTCTAGCTCGGCTAGGATTGTTTGTCGTTGAACCTTGTGTTGGTTGTTGTCGAGTTCACGTGGATGTGACATGAATTTGTGGTTTTGTGATGGAGTGGATGGGATTCCTTCCATGTTGTGACCATTTAATGAGTATCGGGTTTTGTTAATTCACCGTGTTGAACTAAGATTTTAGCGCAGCAGTCAAGGACCTCGTCCTTGAACATTCATGAGCTAGTTGGGTATGTCACTCGGCTACGACTCATGG
>JAUTBS010215887.1:0-11603 GCA_032361285.1 Aequorea victoria | reverse complement strand
TTCCTTATTAGTTATTCATTTGGCCTGATGCACTTTCTCTTTTTTTTATCTTTTTACAGCTTTGGGCGATGATCTCTTACCCCGATCGTTTGACCATCCCTCGAGCAGCGGGTGTGAGGAACCCTCTCGAAAAATTCACTGCCCTCATTCTTTTAAATTTTTAAAACACGCTCTCGGGGTTGTAGGATTCTTTTTAAAAAAAAAAGAGGGGTTTTATGTTTTGAAAAGAGTACCCACCAAATGCGTCCGTGTTAAATGCCGCACAATTGGAGTCGCCACTTGGTTTTTAATGGAAAACTAAAAAAATAAAACTTTCAAAGAACTAGTCCGTCGTTCCAGAGATAATAGTTTGGGAGCTAGGGTATGAAAGGGAAAGGTGTTAAGCACCCCTCTCGCCCAATCTGAAGACTGGCCTCTACTTAACCGTTTCTTTCGTTCTTGTCCTAAATTTATCAAAAGCAACATGTACAGAACGGGGGTTGAAGAAAGATCATACAAAAACAAACATGAAAGAAAAACTCAACCTAAAACTAAGGTCTTCTATGCATTCTTACACTTAGTAGCATGTCAAATGGGGGATGACACCACATCAGTGCAATTAATACATAGAAAACATACTGTTGAACATAAAAAGATGCAAAAAACTACTAAAAAAGTCACTGGTTTCAACAGAGGTGGCATGCACCACCTCATCACCTGGCGCGCGCCAACTCGACATGGCGTGCGCAACCTTTGAACACTCTGACAGTGGCGCGCGTCACTATAGAAGAGTGAGCTCGACACTGGGAGGTTCAAAATAGGCTACTATTTTGAGAAAATAGTGTGTTTTTATGTGCAAATGCGTTTTTATACAATGAGAAAACAAAACAAAAAAAGATGGCAATTCGCATAAATTTTTTAACATATAGTTTAAATCCTATATTTCATGCCTTTTCTATATATTTAAAAAGCTAAGAAAATGAAAAACACGTTGTTCTAAGAAAGGAGAAAACATGCTTTGAACAGAAATGAAAATAGAACAGGGGAGAACGAGGCCAACGACCTCTTTTTCCCCTTTTACCGAATAGAAAGCAACTAAGATAAAAGAAGATAGATGAACAAGATGAGAAAAAGAAGTTTACCGTATATTCTGGACAAAGAGTAAAGTCTTAAGCAGTTTTGTAGCTTTCCTCAAATACGACGCGTTTTGTCCCGGGAAACCTTCCATAAGGTCTTCAAGTCCTCGGAGTCGATCTAGTGCAAGGGGTTCTGTTGTTTCAATTATTCCAGTTTTGAGTTTCCAATTCGGTAGAACTTTGATACTTATGAAAATTGGGGGTCTAATTTGGCAAAACTTTGACTTGTATTGCGTTATGGGATCTCTTTTCAATTTGGTAGAGGTTTAATACTTATAGATTCAGAGATCCAATTCAGTAGAACTTTGAGGCTTATGAGTTCTGGGATCCGAAATAAGAGGGGAAAGGCCTCCTATTTATAGGTTTTGTGCGAGAAAGCTGCTAAAAGGGCAGGAATTTTTTCTCAAAGGTGTCGCGTGCCTGGTGGAAGGTGGCGTGCACCAGATTGGAGGTGGCTTAGGGCACCTTGACTTGGCGTGGTCAGGGGATTTTGGAGGGAAGTGGGTGTGCCAATTGGAAGGTGGTGAGCACCTGGTTGGTGGTTACACCATGGGATGTTTTTGATATTTTTAGGTGTTTTAGAGGTGTTTTAGGGTATTCTTTGGACTCTCAGACCTGAATGGAGCTTTCTTCGACGTGGTTTATGTATGCACTCATCATCGAAAACTAACAGAACAAGCTTATGCACGAGTTAGTGAAAATTGGGGTGTCTACAATTGTTCCTCTTTGGTAGAACTCTCACCGTAATGCATGGGTGAGTGAATGTCAATGTCTCATAGGCAGTCCATTTTGACTAAACCGTTCTTAGGCTAAAAACAAGAAAACGAAAACAAAACAAGCATGCAAAGCAAAATGGTCGTATTTAAGTTTACATCAAGCTGCCTATGTACCCTGTTTGAAAGGATCAGACCAGTGTAGTTCATGAAGACAAAGCAAACGATGCTGAGATAACAAAGGTTAAAGACCTAGTTATTACCCAAAAAAGCTGTGCAAGAAAACATATTTTAAGGTTGCGGGGACCAAAGACAAAAAGAAACCAACCAGTTTAAGGTCATGAAGGACCCATGTATCCTTTTAAGGCCATGAATGGACCGAGTTAGCACTTTTAAGATCCCGACCAGACTGGTTTATCCTTTTAAGGTCATGAATGGACTGAGTTAGAGCTTTTAAGGTCCTGACCAGACCGATTTATCCTTTTAAAGTCATGAATGGACCGATTTGGGTAAAGATTAGCTTTTAGAGTTATGATGATAAATACTAATGGTTGTATATAAAAGCTATTGAAGTACATAAAAGTTTGGACTTTTAGTGGTTTGTTACCATCATGCACGTATTAACGGTCATACTACCAATCAAATCTAGCCACGAGACCTTAAATCCTTCGTTTCTCTTTTAGGTTGTTTAGTTTAAAGTTGTGAATGGACTGATTCACTTAATTTTAGGTCATGAGATGGACCCAAGGTACTATTTTTAGGTCATGAGATGGACCGGTTGTTCAATTTTAAGTCATGAGATGGACCGGTGACTCAGTTTTAGGTTATGAGACGGACCTTCTTTGGAATCTTGGGTGTGAGAATGAAACTTGGCGTGCAAGCAACGGGATGATTTCGATGATTGAGAATGATTTAAAAAAGTTTCTTTTATCGGGGAGGGACACCGATTTTTAGAATTTTTAATTTGAAACCTCATAAAACATCAAATGGAAGGTGGACACGTGGCTTGCACCACGTGTCGCTTGTCCAAATCTGGCGCCATGTGGAGAGAGGTGGCATCGTGCCACCTCTTGATTGGATTGACCTGGTGCCACAAGGAGTGAAGTGGCGCTCGCCTGGTAATGACTGGGCTCACCTGGCATGCCACTAGGAGGGAAGTGGGGCACACTTGGCGACTGGAGGAGGGAAGTGGCGCTTGCTTGCTGATGTGGCGTGCCACTAGGAGGAAAGTGGCACGTGCCAGGCATGTGAAGGGTCGCGAGTTTCAGTTTAAGTCGTGCGGTGGTTCATTTTGGACGCACTCGCTCTTGTCTCTCTCTCTGTCGCTCTCCCTACTTTCTCAACTCTCTTAACTCTTTCCTACTTTTGGCCAACTTCCGATCAAACTTCTGATATGAAGAACAATGAATATTAGACGACCAGTGGCGTGAGCCCCGGCCAAGGTAGCGGCTGCGGTCCCGGCTGACGACACCTCAAACCCCGCACAGCCTTTCGGGAACCCCACCATTGACTCACTTTTCGAGCACCTAGGCTCTTTTATAGGGCTCAGTGACTCTCACTCCAGTCAGTCACACCATCTTGAGGTCTTCTAGCCATCTACTACTATGGACGACCTGCTTGCCACTGCCGACACCATCCAAGCTGCGGAGGAGGGCGGGCCTTCAGAGCGCCACACTACTGAGGAGCCAGCGGTGGACAACCCTAAGGTCCCAGATCCCTTCCGTGGGGTTATGGCTACTAAGATGCCGAGGGGTTTTAACTCGGCTCAATACGATCTCCCAACCCATTCTTAGGAGTTCCCCCCGGCCAGCTGCTTCTACTACGATGACAGCGTTACGGACTCGGCGTTGCTACTTTGCTCTCCGACCGTTCACCTCTCAGTGACGAACTACCGGGTATGTCTTCGTTACTTTCTATTTCATTTCTGTTTTAATGAAACCAAAGAAAGCCAAAAATCTAAAAAGAATTATGGACTTAGATGTATGCACAGTGTAAGCCCAAAGCATTTGGATGGATGATCTTTCGGAATATAACACCAAACAATTTTGAACCCTTAAAAATAAAACATATCCGAAGTTAGAAACTTTGTATGATTAGGTTGAACCATGTATTTTTTATTATATTTTTTTTGCATATATGTATGTTTTGGTTTATGTCGTTGGGCTGCCTGTTACCGCTTCCCGAGGTATAAATTTTTTTTTGTCCCTAAAGAAAAGATTTTTAGATTTTTCTAAGAGATTTTTATTATTTTTTATTAACTCAAACTTGGGTCTCGTATCAATGCTTTCTGAGTTGGGTAGGCTTTCGATCGTCCTGACCAACTTAGGTCGTGTTGCACGCTTCTCGAGAGGGAATTAATGATCTTTGTCCCTAGACAAACATTTTCATGTTTTTTTAGGAGAAGATTCTTTTATTTGATTTTTTATTAACTAAGACTTGGGTAGCGTATCAATGCTTCTCGAGTTGGGTAGGCTTTTGATCATTCCGACCAACTTAGGTTGTGTTGCACGCTTCCCGAGAGGGAGTTAATGATCTTTTTGTCTCTAGATTAACATTTTCATATTTCTCTAGAGGATTATTATTTTATTAATTTTTTATATTAACTCAGACTTGGGTTGCGTATCAATGCTTCTCGAGTTGGGTAGGCTTTCGATCGTCCCGACCAACTTAGGTCGTGTTGCACGCTTCCCGAGAAGAAATTAATAATCTTTTTGTCCCTAGATGAACATTTTCACCTTTCTTTAGGGGATTATTATTTTTTTGGTTTTTAATATTAACTCAGACTTGGGTCGCGTGTCAAAACTTTTCGAGTTGGGTAAGTTTTTGATCGTTCCGACCAACTTAGGCCGTGTTGCACGCTTCCTGAAAGGGATTAATGATCTTTTTGTCCCTAGATTAACATTTTCATGTTTTTCTAGGGGATTATTGTTTTTTTGGTTTTTTATATTAACTCAGACTTTGGTCGCGTATCAATGCTTCCTGAGTTGGGTAGGCTTTTGATCATCCCGAACAATTTAGGTCGTGTTGCACGTTTTTCGAGTAGAAATTAATGATCTTTGTCCCTAGAGAAACGTTTTATCATTTCTCTAGGGGATTATTATTTTTTTAGTTTTTTATATTAACTCAGACTTGGGTCGTGTATCAATGCTTCTCGAGTTGAGTAGGGTTTCGATCGTTTCAACCAACTTAGGTCATGTTGCACGCTTCTCGAGAGGAAATTAATGATCTTTTTATCCTTAGATTAATGTTTTCACGTTTCTCTAGGAGATTTTTTTTATTTTTAATATTAACTTAGACTTGCGTTGCGGATCAATGGTTTCCGACTTGGGTAAGTTTTCGATCGTCCCGACCAACTTAGGTCATGTTGCACACTTCCCGAGAGAGAATTAGTGATCTTTTTGTCCCTAGACAAACGTTTTTATGTTTTTCTAGAGGGATTGTTATTATTTTTTTATTAATTCAGACTTGGATTACGTGTCAACGTTTTTCGAGTTAGGTAGGCTTTCGATCGTCCAGACGAACTTAGGTTGTGTTGCACGCTTCCCGAGAGAGAATTAATGATCTTTGTCCCTAGATAAACGTTTTTACGTTTTTCTACGAAAACTTTTTTATTTGATTTTTATTAACTCAGACTTGGATCACGTATCAATACTTTCTGAGTTGGGTAGACTTTCGATCGTCCCGATCAACTAAGGTCGTGTTGCATGCTTACCGAGAGAGAATTAATGATTTTTGTCCATAGATTAATGTTTCACATTTTTCTAGGAAATCATTATTAATTTTTTTTTGTCCAACTTGGGTTGCGTCTCAACGTTTCCTAAGTGGGAATTTTCTATTTTTTAGGTCACTAGATAAATGTTTTCATGCTTTTCTAGATTTATTAAGTTTTTTTTTGTCCAACTTAGGTTGCGTCTGAATGTTTCCTAAGAGGGATTTTTTTATTTTTTTAGGTCATTAGATAAACGTTTTCATGTTTTTCTAGGTTTATTAAATATTTATTTTTGTCCAACTTAGGTTGCGTCTCAACATTTTCTAAGAGGGAATTTTTTATTTTTTAGGTCACTAGATAAATGTTTTTGCGCTTTTCTAAATTTATTAAATTTTACTGTTTTTGGTCCAACTTAGGTTGCGTCTCAACGTTTCCTAAGAGGGAATTTTCTATTTTCTTAGGTTACTAGATAAATATTTTTACACTTTTCTAAGTTTATTAAATTTTTAATTTTTGGTTCAACTTAGGTTGCGTCTCAATGTTTTCTAAGAGCAAATTTTCTATTTTTTAGGTCACTATATAAATATTTTCACGCTTTTCTAAATTTATTAAAATTTTCTTTTTTGTCCAATTTAGGTTGCATCTCAACATTTATTAAGAGGGAATTTTCTATTTTTTAGGTCACTAGATAAATATTTTTACGTTTTTTTATGTTTATTATATTTTTTTTGTCCAACTTAGGTTGCGTCTGAACGTTTCCTAAGGGGAAATTTTTTGTTTTTTTAGGTCACTAGATAAATCTTTTCATGCTTTTCTAGATTTATTAAATTTTTTATTTTTTTTCCAACTAAGGTTGTGTCTCAACGTTTTCTCAGAGCAAGTTTTCTATTTTTTAGGTCCCTAGATAAACGTTTTAACGCTTTTCTAAATTTATTAGATTTTCTATTTTTGGTCCAACGTAGGCTGCGTCTCAACGTTTCTTAGGAGGGAATTTTCTATTTTTTAGGTCACTAGATAAATATTTTCACGCTTTTCTAAGTTTATTAAATTTTCTATTTTTTGTCCAACTTAGGTTGCGTCTCAATATTTTCTAAGAGGAAATTTTCTGTTTTTTAGGTCACTAGATAAATGTTTTCACGCTTTTTTAGGTTTATTAAATTTTCTATTTTTGGTCCAACTTAGGTTGCATCTCAACGTTTCGTAAGAGGGAATTTTCTATTTTTTAGGTCACTAGATAAATATTTTCACGCCTTTTTAGGTTTATTAAAATTTTCTTTTTGTCCAACTTAGGTTGCGTCTTAACGTATCCTAAGAGAAAATTTTTTATTTTTTAGATCACTAGATAAACTTTTTTACGCTTTTCTTAGTTTATTAAATTTCTTTTTGTCCAACTTAGGTTGCGCCTCAACGTTTTCTAAGAGAGAATTTTCAAATTTTTAGGTCACTAGATAAACATTTTCATGATATTTTAGGTTTATTAAATTTTCTATTTTTGGTTCAACTTAGGTTGCGTCTCAACATTTCCTAAGAGAGAATTTTCTATTTTTGTAGGTCACTAAATAAACGTTTTCATGCTTTTCTAGATTTATTAAATTTTTTGTTTTTGGTCCAAGTTAGATTGCGCTTCCTGCTACCTGACATAGTGAATTTTTTATTTTACTCGTTAGGTTAACGCTCTCTTTTCTTTTTCTTTATCTCATCTGACAATTTTAGTATTTTTCTTCTATTTTGCAGACTGTCGAGTATTTACGAGGATTCAGAGACTCTTCCCGGATCCTCGAGTGGTAAGAGGTTCTCTTCTTGGAGAGCCGAGTTTTGTGAATGGGTCCGGATTTTGTTAGTTCATCCCCCTCCTCACGAGTACTCATAATGATCGAGTACTCCTGACGACGTTAGTGGTGAGGTGGTGGGACACCACCAACACCTTCCACTTCCCATCATTTGGGGCTACCGTGATCCTGTTGGATTTTGCTATGATCACGGGGATCAGGGTAGGGGGAGATGTTATCCCGCTCGACCTCACTATCGGCTCGTGCCCCGAGGCACTCATCTACTGGCTTGGCAGGGTCCCACCGCAGTTCGACCGGGGGTGCATCCGGTATGTTTGGCTCGTAGAGAGCTATATAGGGCTCGAGTGCATCGAGCCCCGCCACTTCAATTCGGTTGCTCAGGCATTCCTGCTCTATCTTCTTGGGGCTTTCCTGTTCACGAATATGCAGAACACCGTCAAGATGTTCTTTCTAGGAGCCTTGCACAACCTCCACCGGGTAACGTCCTTCAATTGGGGAGGAGCATCGTTGGACACCCTGTACACCGACCTGCGGTCCATGTGTCGGGCCAAGGAGATATCTGTGACAGGGTACTGGCGGATCTTTGAGGTATGATCTTGATCACACTCTTTATCTTTTTAGTTCATTTGTACCTTATCTCTTATTGACCTGGCCTAACACTTATTATGTTTATTTATTTTTTCTTTTTGCTATTTTTTTTTTCTTTATTATTCTTTTCTTATTTACAACTATGGGCCTACGAGTTCTTGGGGATATCGACTCTAGAGAACACTCACCCTGATCCCCAGATTATCCCGCGGGCAACTCGCCTATCCCCCGGGAGAGGAAGGAGGATGCGAAGGATCTGAACACTTACCACCTCCATCTAGATCGCTTATCCCCCATAGGTATGTTCAATTTTAATTTTACACATGTTTGATTTTCTTTCAGTGGTTCCTCTTGTATGTAACCCGTGCTTGGTTTATTTTTCAGGTGCATTGGCGGGTGTGGGATGACATGGAGGCTAGGGAAGGCGAGGATCTGAAGAGGAGCCATCAGGCTTCTCAGATGAGGATCCTGCTGGAGGGTCTATTCCGTCGAGAGTGGTTCTTAGGCGAGTGGGTAGTCCAGCAGTCGCTGAGGCTGGACCATTTTTGGGTCCTTCAGCCACCTCCACCCAGCATGAGGTTGATGCACATCATGCCATTCGAGGACTTCATCGAGGTAATGTATGGCTTTACGACTAGGAATTTCCTAGCCGAGGGGTAGTACACCGCCTTTGCGCGCGACCACCTGATGCGTTTGATGGACATCCAGCTTGCAGAGGTGCAGGCCGAACAGCCCTCGACGTCTCAGGTTCCTCCGATGGTTGGTGAACTTCCTACTGATGGTGGTGGTGCTGCGACTACTCGAGCTGCCTCTGCTGCTGGCGTTCGGGCTCACACTCTGAGTTTGGCCTCTCTTTTCTTTCCGCCATTACCTCGGGTAGTGAATACCTTTCCTTACAGGTATCCGCGTTCCATTCCTATTCCCGTTCCCGAGGTTTCAGAGACACGCCTTGATAGTGGGGATGAGCAGGTACTTCCTACTTTTCTCTCTTTATTTTATGCCTCTCATTCTTTTAACCAAATATGTCAGTCCGTCTAACATTAGCTTTTCTTGGATCTTTTTAGGTTTCTCCTCAGGCTTCCCGAGCCTTCAAGGAGGACTGGCTGGTCACTATTTTGGGTCTGATGATCGTAGTGAGGCAGTAAACCTAGATGCTCGCGGCACAAGTGGATCCCATTCCCCAGGCTCCTCATCCTCACCCTTTCCCAGTGAGTATTCTTATTTCGTTTATTTACTCGTATGCCTTTCTCTTTTTTTTTTCATTTTATTTATTTCTGCATATGTACATATTCTAACTATACTTATTCTTTCTCTCTCTCTCTTTTTTGTAGCCTCGCTCTGTCAACCGTACTTCCATACATAGGACGTCTTCGTTCGCTGCCAGCCCATCAGCCGTCGACCCATCTGCAGTTGCTTCCGGGGGTCTTGCCCCATGGGCTGGGGTTCGAGCGCGCCAGGATGATCGTGGCGATGACTACGACTCGGGGAACGCCACTACTTCTGCTTCCTCCATCCCGGCTCCCTCACGTCGTACCCGACATCGTCAGAGATGATTTTTTGTTTTCTTTCTATATACATCACATACATCTTCCTTTATATACATTTATATTTGGATGGGCCTTCGTGCCCGATTGGATTGTTTTATTTGGCATTTCCTTTTTTGTTCACTTTTTCCATTTCTTTCTTTGTATGGATATTTATGATTTATTTTTATGTATGAATGGTTCTTTATTTACTTGGATTGCAGCTTTATTTTTATGAATTGCATATCTATAGAGATTTTCTATATATAGGATGCTATGCATGTACATGAAATCTTTACAGGTTATGCTATGTACAAGATTGTATGTACATGATTGTGTACATGATATTTACAGGATATGTACTTGATATTTACATGATTGTATGTACAGGGATTTTACAAATAATTAATTATATGTTTTATTTACAGAATGAATGCTTATTTATGTACGAGAATATGCAATGATTTATTTACCAAGAATTATTTACATATGTATAATAATACACATATTTTATTTATAGGGGTTTGTATTTATGTACAAGATTATTTACAGAGTATATACAAAAGAATTATTTACATGTTTTATGTACAAAGATTTATTTACAGGGGTTTCTATGTACATGATTATTTACAAAATTATATATATACAAGATTTTATTTACAGAGTTTTACACATACAAAGGAATGTACAAGGATTTTATTTACAGAGGTTATTTACAGGTTATGCTATTTACAAGAAATTATTTACAAGAATAAGTGTGCTCTTTTTGGGATTTTATTGTATTTTTATATCTGTACGAATGTATATTCATGGATGTTAATAGATAGTAAGGCATAGACCGAAACAGTTATGCTATCATCTGTAGACGTTAAGTTCCAGTGGTGACAACTCAGACATAAAGCAGAGAAGGAGAACAAAGCCGCTTTCTTGGAAACAAAGGTGGCGCGTGCCATAATGGGAAAGGAATACATGGCAAATGCCATGTGGATGTTGCGCGCGCTATGATGAGGTGGCATGCGCCAGGTTCAAACCAGATTCAAGCTAGGTTCAAGCCCCCCAGATTTTCTATAAAGGGATGTCCACCCTTCTTTTAACATCCAACTTTAATTCTGTAACATGTCTTATTCCACCCAAAATTCTCTCTCTTGCTAGACTGATGAGTTTACTAAGATCGAGCAAATCAATTTTGTGGATTTTGACTTGAACGCTCTTTTTCATTTGAGGTCCGTGAGGATGGATTGAAACTTCCTGAATGCATCCACTCAGTTGTGGGATTCGGTGGCTCATACTTTCAGACTCGAAGATGAAGAACTCTGTCCGACCATCGAAGAGTTCAAAACTATTCTACATTTTTTCTCTCGAGAGGAGATTCTGATTCCCACATCTCTTGCGACCCTAAAGAAACTCTTGAGAAATTTATATGGACTGAGCGGTAGTGAGATTTCTCTCGTTCTTCATGGTAGGGTTCTCAACATATCCTGTGTAAAACCCGGTAAAATACTGATAAATTAATAAATTAATAAATTAATAAATTAATAAATTAATAAATTAAAATAATTAATAAAGAAGAATATAATTAAATAAGTTAATAAAATATTCTGAAGTTTTAATAATTACAAGAATGGAATAAATAACAAAAAGGGAGAATAAACAAATATAAAAGTAAATAATCTGTTGGAATTTAAAATAGGAAAAAATCTGATAAAAGATAAATGTTGAGGTGGTAACAGTAAGATAATTCCAAATTAGCAAAACAGTTATATCGCAAAAACGAAAGGGGAATATTGTGGAGAGAATTGTGGATTTTCTTAGCTATCGAGATCCTTGGAGATCAATCATTCCTTTATAAACATGATCTTCTTTTCTCCAGACCTCACATTCCAATCATCCTTTTTCTCCGCGATCCATCTCTCTTGGCTTTGTTACAGCACCACCCTCCTATCACCGGTGCAAACCACCAGCGTTGTAGCGCCACCAATCACCAGCGATTCGTTCGTCGTCGACGTCGCAACCTATCACTAGTGCAGCCATCGTCGTCTGTATCTTTCTCCTAGTTCGCTGGTTCGTCCCTCTCCCTCTCCCTCTCTATTTTACGTATATACAAACAGAAACATATATATATATATATATATATATATATATATATCACCATTGTTATATATCTA
>JAUTBS010215776.1:0-11604 GCA_032361285.1 Aequorea victoria | reverse complement strand
ACATCATAATCCATAAATAAAACTAATAAAACTATTTATAACTACCAAACAGATCATATTCCCATATATAAGTTTTAACGTTCGGTTCTGGTATTAAATTAATTATTAATTAATTTAATTTATCACTAAACTGATGCTTAAACAGAGCCTAAGCACTAGGATTAAACATAGGAATGTTTTCAAGGATTTTTGGCACTATGAGTTGACCAAAAAGATTTTTGAGTCGACTCAACAGTGTCACAAATGACCATGAGTCAGCACAGCAAGGTTGTGTGTCGACTCAAAGGCAAACAGACTTGGCATATAACGATTATGAGTCGACTCATAGAGGCTGTGAGTTGACCCAAGTCTCTCAGGTCACTATGAGTCGATGCAGGGAAGGCATGTGTCGACCCCAAGGCATGAACAAGGTACTGTGAGTCGACCCAAAGGATGATAAGTCGACTCAAATGGTAGGAACCCACGGTATAGGTATCATGAGTCGACCCAAAGGGGTTATGAGTTGACCCAAAGGTAAGGTGAACCAAGGTGGTTCCTCATTAGTCGACTAAAATAGGAATGAGTCGACTCACAGAAAGAATGAGTCGACCCAAGTCTACAGGTGAAGCATAAGTCGACTCAAGGGATCCATGAGTCAACCCATGAAACTTTAGCAGGGGTAGTGAGTCGACTCAAAGGTTTAATGCGTTGACCTAAACCATGGTCTGTGAAATAACCAAGGGTTGGTCTTCATGAGTCGACTCACCCTCTACGTGAGTCGACTCACTGGCAGCGGGATTTATCTTCTACGGCACGTGAGTAGACTCACTGGCAACGGAATTTATCTTCTACGGCACGTGAGTCGACTTAACCCATGTGTAAGTCAACCCAAAGCTTCGCACCAGAGATTTTCATGGTTGAAAACTCTGATCCAGGATCTTTTCTTTCTTTTTTCCTTCATGGTTTATTTATTCATACCTATTTTCTCATAAAACCGAGAGTTTTACTTACACATATAAGCCCTTTTATGTGATATAACAATATATTTATACATGATTTTATATATCTCAATATTATATATATATATATATTACTATTTACATATCTATATATATATATTATTATATATATTAGAGGTTATGTCTCTGGTCTTCTTTCATTCAACTGTGGTATATTTATATATATTCATATGCTCGAATTATTTAAAGATTAAACACTTTTAACTATGTGATATATACATACATATAAATCTGTGTATAAACTAGAAACTGAGGGTACGAAAAAACTAACCAGAGGTCACTACGTGATGATGATGATGATGATGATGTAATGCTGATGGCGGTGCTCACGGTGGCAATGCCAACGCCGGTGGTGGTGGTATAACTCAGCTGTGGGGACTCTCGGTGGCTGCTGAGCTGTGGTGGTAGCAGAGGGAAGCTGAGAGAGAGGTAAAGTTTATGCGAAGGACGGGTTTCCTAAGGATGAGTGTCCCTTTTTATAAGGGGATGGTAGCCAGATTTTAAGGGATTACCAGCTGAAAATCAGAGATCACATGCCTATCCGAAGATTCTCTCCTTATGAATTATCATCTTCCTAATATCACCCAACCACCAGCTGTAGCCCACATGCATAGTCAGATTTTCTCTTTTATTTTATTTTCCTATTTTGTCCCATTGCTTCCTTATTTAATTATAATAACAAAATTGTTATTATATCATTGATCACTTAAATTTTTTAAAATCTTTTTAGTAGTTTAATTAATTACATAATTAATTAGTTTGTTTGTTTTATTTTAATTAATTTATTATCTTAATTTAATATTTTTTTAATAAAAAAAATATTTACCAGGTTTTACAATATGTATAAAGAGAAAAATCATGTATAAAAATATACCTTAAAAATATATGTGTTTATACATTTAAAACCTTCGAAAATATGATAAAATATATAAGAATATGAAACCATAAAAAAATAAATAAAAAAGACCCTGGAATCAGAGATTTTAGCCATTGAAATCTCTGGTCTGAAATTTTGGGTCGACTCACACATAGGTTAAGTTGACTCAGGTCTCGTAAAAGTTGTGTCCGTCGCCAGTGGGTTGACTCATGTGAAGGGTGAGTCAACTCACGAGGCCATTTCCTCGACTGTTTACCAGCCTGCTGCCTGGGGTCGACTGATAGACCATTTGAGTCGATCCATGACCCTCTGTCTTGCCCTTGGGTCGACACACGCACACATTGGGTAGAGTCATGACCTATTTTGTCGACTGAAGAGGAGCCACCTCGACTCACTTTGCCTTTGGGTCGACGCACTACATCTATAGGTTGACTCACAGTACCGTTTTCATGCCTTGTGGTCGACACTACATCGATCCACGGTGACCTAAGGAGACTTGGGTCGACTCACAGACCTTATGAGTCGATTCAAAGTCACCTAAGGCCGTGACTTGCCACCTTGAGTCGACACACAACCTCTGTTGTGTCGACTCATGGCCTCTTATGGAGACTTGGGTCGACTCACAGACCCTTCGAGTCGACTCACAAGCCGTCTGTTGTGCACTATCGAGACCTTCTTCCTTTGAGTCGACACACGGCCTTGCTGTGTTGACTCGTGGTCGCCTGAGACTCTGTTAGGTCGACTCAGAGACCCTTTAGATCGACTCATACACCAAAAACTCTTAGAAAGATATTCATGTATTAATTCTAAAGTTTAGGCACTGTTTGTGCATCAGTTTAATGATAAATAAAATTAATTAAAGATTAATTTAACACCAGAACCAAACATTAAAATTTATAAATGGAGAAATGATCCGTTTGGTAACTATAAATAGTTTATTAACTTTATTATGAATTATGATGTATTGTACTACCTAATCAGGGTGACGAAGATTCCTACCTTTGTTTTCTATTACATTTGAGTTTATTTTGGATATCACGTGAGCGAATTTACATGCTATGTATTTTAATAAATTCCCCGTATTCTCCAAACTATATTGACAGGAAAAATGTATATGTTTAAATATTTTGGATGAAACTGTTATGATATTCTTTTATAAAGATCATGGTATAAATGTTTTATGATATAAAATTGTTTTCTTATCTATTATGGAGCGATCATGTAACTTCTCTATTGGGATTATGTGAAAAGTTCAGGGAATAGGCCCTACGGGGTGACTCTGGCTAACAAGGGAATAGACCCGGTCCGGAGACTTGGGTAATCCTAGTTGCTCAACAGTTTAAGGGATATTTCGGGAGAGTCCGGTGACCTGACACTGAATCGTTTTAGAGAAAAGGCCTAGGCGCCACCTTGTGGTGACTCTGTTCGATAATTGGATTTAATGGGCCGAGGCTGCCCCGAGTATTATGATTTCTGGCACTTGCACCCAAGCTGTTTCTATGGTTGTTGTTGATGATTTTCCACACACATATTGATGATCATATCGCTAGTCCATTATCATTATGTTGGCATGTTTATGCATGGATTACTATTGACATTATTATGTTTTGTTGGCATATATTTTATACATAGATTATAATGTTGGTATTTTTATGCGATGTGATTATTGTGGACATCTCTGATATTCAGTTTGAGATATATGTTGGTGACTCGTCTAGATAACGAGATTACGTAGAAAAAATAAATATTTTGATAAATGTTGGTGACTCATCTTAATATCCAGATAACGTGAAAATTATAAGTATTATGATAAATATTGGTGACTCGTCTACATATTGAGATCACAAGAAAAGTATGAATGTTTGATAAAAAATAAATGATGGGTTGTATTATCACCCTTTTGATTATATTGTATATATCATACCATGATTATGTTTGAAGTACAAACTATTTGAATCTCCTATTTTGAACTGTATTCTATTATACATGTTTTCATTCACCAGTTTTATCTGACGTTATACTATAATATTTTAGGAAATTAAGGAAGAAGACAGATGGTGGACTCGATAGCTTCAAGGAATCTAGGAATAAGACTTCTAGGACATGCATTCTCGCTTTCGCATTGAATAAAAAATTATTATCATGAATTATTGGAATAATGAATATTGTTGAGACATTATGGGATGTAGTCCCATTTTGATTATATTTGACTTTAATTGATTAAATCATTAGTATTGAGATCTCTTAGTATATTGTTAGCTAATTGTTTAATTAAGGTTTACTTGGTTCATTGGACCAATGACTAATATCCATGGCTGGTCACCTTTTTCAAATTGGGGTGTGACAAATACCGGCCTCGCCCCAGATGTTATTAAGAGCGAAAAAAATTCAAAAAAATCGGAGCGGAGACATGCGAGGGCAGGGTGGAAGAAATTGTCATCCCTATTTCAGATAAACCAAACAAGGACTTCAGAGAACTGCAAGTTACCGTTCGTTCCCAAATGACAGGATTTCATGTCATCCATGAATAAGTTAGTTCAAGCATTTGCATAGAAGAAAAATCTTTTAGATATGCAAAGGGTAAACGTAGTTGGCTTTAATTTCATTCTGACACGGCAAACGATTTCATTCCTTTCTTTTTGGTGACGAATGAATGTTTTCAAGACTTTTGAATTACAACTAATTTTAATAATATTCTTAAACTACTTCGACGAGTTACGATTTCATCTCCGTTAGTATTATTTACATGCAATCAGACTCGTACAAGATTCTATTTAGATCTCTCACCCTAGCTCTACTCTTTGTGCTCTACTTTCAACTCTCTCAACCCCACTGCAATAGATAATCCTGCACATTTTTTTGACTCTAAAGCCCTAGTTCCATTCTCTCATTTCCATTCATCCAAACAGAACCAAAGTTACAGGATAGGATTACACTTTGTACTTCTTATAGGTTTGTTTGACAATTAGGTTTGATTCCCGGATTGAATTGATAATTTAGAATTTGTGCCCATGTTTGGTTTGGAAAAAATAGTCAGGACAGTTAATCCTTCGGATTAGGAATCCCTCAGGTATAAGATAAATGTATCCTGAAGGAGGGTGATTAAAGTTGTCCTGGGATAAGGGCTTGGGTAGGATTAGAAGTAAAATCACTTTACTGCCATTTCTTCCATAAATATTTATCTAAAACCTCATAACACCACACCTACTAGGCTACTACACTTGGAACTAGATCTGAGCTTCAGTCCCACATATCTGGGGAAGACAAAGGCGAGACGTGGAGGGAACTCTAGCCAGGTGTTGAAGACAACGACAATAGACTTTCTAGCGACGCTATTCAATCCAGCCGACAGCATCTCCATTGATCCATTTTTTTGTGTGGTTGAAAAGCAGTTTAGTCATTTAGGTACTTGTCCTAATCCAAAGACTTGACAACAAACATGAGACTTGATTAATATGCCCTGTATATATCTCTTAATCCAATGTAGTTCTGTGAAGAAACTAAACAAGGGACATGATAAAAACCAGGATTAATTTTTCCTACACAATTTGTATTGGGACAATGTATATAAGGAATCCCTATCCTTCCATTTCCAGTCACCCAAAACAAACGAGGCCATACTGTAAGCTGTTTCCAACCATCCTATTACATTTTTATCTCTCTGGTTTCTGACAATTACCAACTCGGAGCTACAAGAACAGGAATACACTTTTTATTGTGTTAACAAAACACAAAAGAAGATTGCAGCTATATACCAACCCATTGTACAATATGCAATTTAGAACTAAACTCGGCACCAATAATTTAAAATACAAAGGCTTTTCTTTCATATACATAGCAAATGAGTCAAAAATACAGGATCCATAAAATTTCCTTTTTCATTTTTTGACAGATTTTGGTGCTTTCTACCCTCTTAATCTGCTTTACTGGTCGTACTTTCCAATGTCATAAAACTCAATATTCTTGTACTTTTGGGATATTATTTCTGCTTGAACTTTTCTTGCCGTGTCAGTAGCGCAACCAACAAGAATGAGAACCGATGTGCCCGCGAATCCCCGAAATGCAGTCAGGTGTGTAGTTTGTTCAATAACAGCAGGACCAGCAGCTAGAATTGCCAAAAATGTCGATCCCAGAACTGATATCCGACTAAGAACCTGAATTCAACCAAAAATAGTCATATATCTGTCCAGTTTATTTTGAAGCCAGACAAGTAGGAAAGTTCCGTGTCAAAATCTCAGATATTCCAATCACTTATTCCTAATCAGCACGTGTCACACAGAAATGATTTAAAGCTGCTTCTAGATGCATAGTTGTGCCTATAGATGCATAGTTGTGCCTAAAAAGATTATTATGATGAGAACCCAACTCTTCTAAGTTATGAAAATAGAAGACGGGCAAACAAAGAACAAAAATTTCTCCGTAGTTTTTTTTCCAAACTCATTCACTCACAAACGGAAGAGGGAGTTATTTATATGCTGAGAAGAAAGTAAAATAGGTTGTTTATGCATTTCCTGGAAATTAGATCTGCCTATTTTGTTACCCAGCATTGAAAGCAGAATAGGGTAGGTGGTGAGTTAAATGAAAATACACCTTATTCGTACAAGTTCCGCAAGGTTGGGGTGGGTGGATTTTTTTTGTTTGGGGGGGGTGAACAAACAACCATTTCAATCCAATAAAAACAAAACTGGTTTCAAATTATATCATTCACAGAAGACAAAACTCAGTCCATTCTTTCAATAAGGAAACAAAACTCCATGTCAAGCAGTTCTAGTAAAGAAGAAAAAAAGGTACTTTTGGCCATAGGTCCATGATGAAAACATTTTGTATGACATTTGGTCCAACAAAAGAATATTTAACTCTTAAAGTTAAAGTGCATTAGGCCAAATTGGATGAAAATACTCCCATTACTCCCTACACCCATGCCCTCATCTCAACACTTCTACCACCTCCGGCGATCACCGGAAACCTCTGCCGACTATCTCTGGCGACCGCCGCGACCACCTCCGATGACTTTTCAGCAACTTTTTCGGTGACCACTTAAACAGAGGTAAATTTAATTATTCACATACACAAAAAATGTGAACATTCACTGTTTTATGAGGTAATGGTGGCGAAGGGGGCGGTGATTAATATAGTATAATTTTATTTTATGAATAGCTATAAATTTCACACTATTCAAATACAAGTGAAATTTATTTATTTTATGTGACTGGAGCTGAAGCGAACAATGAAATTTATCTATTTTGTGAGTCATTAAAGGGTGCCGAAGTGTCGCTGAAAAGTCACCAGGGGAGTCGCCAAAAAGTTGTTGGAGGGGCCCCAAAAAATGGTTGGCAATGGCTAGTGGCCGGAGGTGGCGGTGGAGATGGTGTGGCGAGTGATGTGTGCTAAGCAATTGTCATAGTGTAGTGAGCAATAAGGGCATGTACATAAAATTGCTTTAGATTAAATTAGAGAACTTTATCTAATAAAACTTATAAAACAATGGACTGGAAGACTTAAAAAACGTTAAGATAGATTAAATGCACTACAAGGTTCAACAATTGGACTTTTGACTAATTTTTCAAAAATAAAAATGTTGGAAAACATTCTATTGAAGTTTATATTTCTTAAAAAGTAGAACTGTAATGCTGTAACAAACAATAATAGACCGGGTAACTGAATAGTTCTTCCTACAAGAGAAATTTAGGTCTTCACTGGAAAGTGGGACTGTGGGAGCGAGCAACAGAGAAACTGATGCATCTTCAAGGCTTATTGAAGTGCAGTAGTGCCCTGTTTGGACTAAAAGTGAAGAATTTGATTTTTTTTTGTCTTTTTAAAAACCTTTTTCATCTTTTGATCATAAATTTTTACTTATCTTGCTCGTCTTGATGAGAGATTGAGAAAGCAAGAAACTTTGACCAAATAATAAGTAAATAAGCCATTATCCCAAACGAGGCCTAGATTCGTTTTCTATAAACCTAAAACAAAATATTATTTTTTTCTGAAAAAGGATAAACCTAAAACCAAATAAGATATGGCTAAATCAGGATGAAGGTGACTAATCTTGAGCAGCCTGAAACAAAAATAAATAAATAATGATAGGCCATATGTCCGAGTAGACACGGAATTACCATTTTTATAAATGCAGCTGTACTTTTACCCGGTCGGACAAGTGGAATCGATGCACCTTGACGCTTCAACTGTTCACTCACATCATCAGGATCCAGCTGTAGGAAAGTGTAATAGTAGTTGAAGAAGGCTATCAATAGAATGTTTGTGGGGAGATATAGGGAACCTACAAAGAATTAATCCAGTCAGATTTAGAATCTTTCAAATGTTTCATCTACATCAAAAGAGAAAGGTGCCTGTCAAATACCATTATATTGAACGAATGCCTCTTCCATTTTTATTTTACAATCTCTTTTTTTTTTTTTTTTTTTTTTTATAACGGAGAATTCTAATCAGCCCAACCTGTCATCCAGTACAAAGTCTTATGGACAAACTCCGGATACACGCAATCACCCGCAAACCACATGTATCGGTTAAGTCCGGATGTTATGCGCCTCGTGAGAATCGAACATGAGACCTCCAGGAATTACCTCACAGTGGAGATCTCATATTCAATTCCTTGACCACTAGGCCACCCGTTCGGGTTATTTTACAATCTTTACTCATCACAAATCGTTTAAGTTTTATTGTTGAATGATTACAAATAGTTTTCACCTAAAGGGAAAGAGTGGTATTGCCACATTTTTAAATACATCAAAACTGCTATTTCTTGCAAGCCTTAAAAATATTTAATCATTGTGTCTCAAATTCAGCTTTTTGGCACTTTACAGGATGGTATCACTATCACACCACTGAGTGAAAATACATGGAATAGAATGCAGCAATTTACGCCACCCTATTGTCAAGGATCAAAATCTCGTTTAAGTGGGCTGTTTCGGTAGGCTAAGAAATGAAAACGTTTCGGATATATGATGGAAGCGGAGAAAAATTAAAACATTTGTAAACATGAAGCAAAGTATATTTTTTTGCATTTCTAAAACAAGAAAATCAATAATTTAATATATTTAAGGGTTATATATTCATTTTCATGTACTAAACTACATAAAAACTAAAATAGAATCGAACTAATGTTAATATCATATACGCAGAAAGTAAAAATAATGTCAAATATATCATTCTTATAAAAAATCACGTAGAGATGAAAAGAAAACAAACATAAAAAATAGTAGTAGTGGTGGTGGTAGCAGAGATTATAAAGAAATAAAAAAATATCGATAACAATTTTTATAAAAATAGTATTTTGCAGTAACAAAAAAAAATTAATTTAATCATACTTGTTCTATTTTCTTCTTACTTTCTCTTTTCGCCCTCCTAATTTCTCATATTTTTCGATAAATTTAAAAAAAAAAATTCTTGTTCTCAAACATCACTCTTTTTCTATTAACAAAAAAAGAAAAATAGAAATATTTCGAATAGGTGCTGAAATAACTCATTGTTTCGATCCGTTTCGATGTGTTTCGATAAGTTTCGGTGTGTTTCGATGGAAACAATGAAATTTTAATATTCTAATAATTTAGTCACTTCATGTAATTCTCCTCTCATGGAAAATATTTATGGGCGTATATAAGCCTATTTATATATGTATATATATGGAAGATGATTGCCCTTATTGGTAAGAAAACCCAACTTTACAAGTTTCTCTCATGTGTCGTATCATCTTCTTATTCAAAGCCATTGGAATATGTACAGTCAGAATAAGGATACTTGATAGGATCATCAGGGTTTTAGCTAATGTCAGACATGTTCCAGGGCTAAAGAAAAGTTTAATTTCTTTGGGCGCCTTGGATTCTTTGGGATGTGCTTACACAGAAAAATGTGGAACAATGAAGATCAACAATGATTCACTTGTGATCATTAAAGGATAGAAAATTGAGCGTCTCTGCAGATTGGTAGGGAGTACAGTGATAGGTAAAGCTACACCTACAGTAGCAGCACAGTCAGGCGATTGTGACACAAGTCCAGAGCAGCAGTTGAAAGAACATACGACTAATACAGTTGTAAAAAGTAGAGAGAAAATGACCAACAAAGCACTAATCAGGCAAGGCTTTGAAGACAAGGTCAATCTTGCTCTAATCATAGTTAGTGAAGATCCTACTTCAAACAGGAAAGCTGCAAGCAGTCCAAGCAAAATGAAAAGGCTAACAGTTGAGTCAAAGAAGACGGAAAGGGTGAAGCACGTCTACCCAAAAAGAAAGTGCAGTTTTTTAGGAACACTAGTAAGTCTCTACAGAGTGGATTGTATTTGTGTCAAGGTAGAGATTGCTGGGTTTTTTTGTCCAAATTCAGAATGTCCGGACGTAGCCGAAAGTGTCTGGACGCATGTCTAGACATAAGCAGGGAACGTCCGGACGCTGAGGACCTGTGTTCGGACGGCGCCGCAGAAAGGGTTTTGCGGAATTAAGGTTTTGGATTGATTTTTAGGGTTTTCTCTTTCACTATAAATATAAAGGCCTATTACTTATTTTTATACAACACATATTAGTTGTTTCACAGAGAAAAGAGGCTTGAGAGGCAGAGAGTGAGAGTTGTAATCCTTGATTGATATTAGTAGATTCATATCTCCTTACCCGTTGATGTAGGCAGATCGCCGAACCATGTTTATTCTTGTGTTCTTTCTTGCTCTTATTGCGTTGTTTGATTATTTGCTTATATTGTTAGTTGGATCATTACATTATCCCTATCGTTCTTGTTTGGATCAAGAAGGTCTTGTTTGTGGGTATTACTTCTGCCGTCCAACAATAATGTCGGGATCTCTTTACCTAATAACTTAAAATTTTAGGTTGAATACAAAGTTTTTACAAGAAGATACTTGTGATGCAGATTTCTTCAGGAAGTAATGACGAAAAATACGCATTGTTATGAATAATTAATCACCAACTTTTCTCTTAGATATTGTTCTTAATTAAATTGTCTTTATTTAAAATAAGTAAGATTAGTTTGGAAAAATGAAGATTTTGTTTCAAAACTTTCTTCCACATCTTTTATCCTACTCAAACGATTACGAGAGAAAATATATTTTGCTTTCATTTTTTTTGTCCATTCACTTCACTTTCTAGCACACTTTTTTTCCAAATCAAACGGACCCTATAAAATGAGCAGATGCTGAGATTTGCCTGATGAGCTCTCCTCTTTTTCCTTTCCCCCCCTCTTCTTCTGCATTTGTTTTGCTGAATATATAATCAAATGGTTTTGTGTCACTCACAAACACTATAAAATTCATAAATATCCACATAATTTGATTGCTTTCTAAACCTTTTGCAAGGAAACTCGTAATCGAATTATGATCAAATATATGATGTAAATTCCTGCTGCTTGCTTTCCTCTTGGTCATTGTAATTTTAGATTTTTTTTTGGATTCAACGGAAGGTTAAAGACAAAAACAGGAAAGACAAAAAGATCAAATAAAAACATTAGATATTTTCGAATACAACACTTCTTTTGTCTTCATTGAGAAGGCGTAGGAGATGTTCAGTAAGGTCTTGAAGGACCACGAGAGGTTCAGCTTGTTCCACGCCCAACTTAACAAGGAAGTCAACACATTTTTTTGACTTTCCGTGGCATGAAAGATATGCAGCGGCGTGTCAGGCGACCCTTTATAAATTTTTATAATGTAATTTAATTTATTTAAAATTTATTTATTAAAATTTTATATTCAAGTTTTAATAATATATTTTTTTT
>JAUTBS010215665.1:0-11604 GCA_032361285.1 Aequorea victoria | reverse complement strand
GTTTTAGGTAACATATTGAAAACTAGGTTTTGGTAAAAGGACTCCATTCTAAAGTTGTTTGTGAATCGATACTAACAACTGATAACTAGCGCAATGAGGTCCGCCAAAAAACTAGGGGGAGCCATAGGATGGGGAAAGTGCAAAAGCATATAAATATTCCACAAGGGAAGCAAAAGAATGACATAGCACATATTTGGAGACTAGCTAGGAAAAGCAAACAACAGAGAATGGGAATGTATCAAAATTTGATTGAGAACTGAATAAGATTTTAAAAGGGCATAAAGGGAGTTTGGTGTAACTGAAATTATGAATTTAGAGATTATAACAGAAAAAATGTGATTATGACTTCAAGCAAAAATTGTAAACGTTTCTTACAATTGTAAATTTATAACTTCAAGGAACAAAATTTAATGTTGATTTAGAATCAGAATATATAAGCACACATGTTTGGATTTTTTGAACTTTTAGCCGACCTATAAGCTAAAAAATAAGTTTTAACAAACACCCCCATAGTTACTTCCAATGAAATAATCTAAGCTAGAGAAATCCAGAAATCAGTCGGAGGGCATCATTATTTCCAAATAAATAGGGTACGCTACAGGAAGTATAAATCACAAATGAGTATAGATAACGATGAAGATGCATAGTAAAGCAGCAATAGATGATTGGGCGGCCCCCCCCCCCCCCCCACCCCCACACCAAAAAAAAAAAACCAACAACAAAGTGACAGATGAAAAAAATATAGAGGTTCTATAGGGCTCTCAACTCTGCTCCAGAAAGCAATGTATTCCTAGAGGTTGGCTTTTTTAGCAAAAAAGGAAAAAAAAAACAGCAAAAAATGTTTCCACGTCTCGAGAAGCATGATTTGAGAGACACCATATTATTTAATACAAGACACCCCTAATAAATTATGGCACTGGAATGCCACAATTACACTTCATTACATGAAATAATACACAGTAGTGCTTTGTCCAAGTGGTATTTCCTGCTCCCCCATGAATAAGTTACAGGGTACAAGTCTTACTAGAAGCAAGGGATGTAAAATCTGTACAACTTCTCAGCATCCTTCAGTCCAATAATTATAAAAAATCAATGAGAAATGTTTCTGGTGTTGAAGATAAGAGCTGGCTAATCAATCTAGAGTCATTGATGACAAGAACATTAACTTAATCTATATCTCCACTCCATTCTACGGATTCGGTTCCCTCTAATAATTGGACAGAACTTCTCTATCTTTTAGTTCAATATCTCTTTCCTTTTTTACTGGGTATACTTCCTGACAAATCTCACCTTAGCTATGTACAAGAGAACCTAGTTGATAAATGTTTTCCCTTGAGTTGTTCATGAAGGTTGCAGTGGCCAAACCACTTGTATATCTGTGTCCTCTAGTTTCTTCAAATTTTAAAATCTTTTGTATAATAGTCTTTTAAACAACCGTAAAGTCAAAATTTTAAGCTGGACGGACAACCATTAAATTGAGTATAGAATTTGACAAGAGATGATGTTTGAAACAGTTAAGCAAGTGTAATAGCTAGGTTGTCTTGATCTTGGTCTTCAAATTGTGCGCAAAAGCCCTTGATGAACGAGATCACCAAAGTTTATTGTATCCAGTGAGACCATAAATTAGGTTTTCTATGCTTCAGGTAAATTCATTTCTTGCCTTGCTATGGGAAACGCCTACCTGATGTGTATACTATATTCATTTATATTTTATTTACATATGTACGAGCTGGTTATTCCTTCTTTCGGTGGAACCATTCTTGAAAGCAATATTATGTTCTCGAGTAAAGAGTTAGAACTTTGGTGCCAAGAGTTCAGATGGAATCGAGCAGTGAACTATACAACTCACTGGTGGAAAAAATCCAGGCGGAACTGGTAAGAATCCGGACGGAATTGGCAAGAGGCCGAACAGATTTGGGCAGTGAACAATTGGAACCCTCGGGAGCCAAGAGTCCAGACGGTGATAAAATCTGTTTTATCTGTCCGGACAGAGTCGCGGCTGGGCGCGTGAATACTTTAGTTTTTTAGGATTTTTCTGAGGGAACTATAAATATAACCCTTAACCATTCATTAGGGTTAATGTATTAGCACGAAATACACTTAGTGGCAATCACTTAGTAATTGAGCGATATCATCTTGAGTGAGTGAGAGATTCCAAAGAATCCTTTGCTTTGAGATCGTTATTGATCGAGATATTGGTAGAAGTAAGATCCGTAGTGTCCTTGATATTGTTGGTGTGACGGATCATAACCGGCACTGTTGTAATCATTGGCTTTCGCCGTTTGATAGTGGATCTCTACCCTCCTCTCCCGTGGATGTATGCTTTAACGCCGAACCACGTATGTTTTTGTGTTATGTGTGTTTGTTCATTATTGCACTTGAATTACTACATATTGTGGTTGATTGCTGAATCGCTTGAGTAGCGACATTATTGCTTGTTCGCTTGAGTAGCGATTCTATTGCCTATTTTCTATTCACATAAGGAGGAAAAAGATCAAGTTTTTCCCTAGAGTGGTATCAGAGCACAGTTCAGAGATAATCCGATGTATTATTTATTATCTGTGACTTGTGTGGATTTAGAAAGGATGAATCATCTGGTGCAATGATTAAATTGAATTCATCGAATTACTCGATATGAAAATCACGGATGGAGGAAGTCCTTTATACTAAGGACTTGTATCTACCGATCGAGATGGTAAGAAACCATTAAAAAACGATTGAATAAGATTATAAGATTATGAACCAAAAAAAGGCCGCCAAAATCAGTACTTGGGTCGATCAGAGTATATTTCATCATGTGTCTCAAGAAACCAATACCTACAACTTTGGCAGAAACTTGGGTCAATGTATAAAAGGAAAATCGCTCAGAACAAAGCTTCTTTGATCGGACGGTTGGTAAACTTGAAATACAAAGATGGTCGAAGTGTTGCAGATTACATGAGTAATTTTCAGGAATTGATTAATCAGCTGACTACCATGAAGATGATTTTGGACAACGAACTACAGGCTTTTCTTTTGTTCAGTTCTTTGGCAGATAGCTGGGAGACATTGGTTGTGACAATCAGTAATTCAGTACTGAATGGTACAATCACCATCGATATAATGAAGGACAATACGATCAATGAAGCAAGATGAAAAAAATAGAAAAACACAGCTGAGTCACATGCTTTGGTCACAGACGAGCGCGGGAGAGCTTTAAACAGAAAATCCTCTAATAGAGACAAGTCGAGAGGCAAATCAAGAGGCAAATCTTAGTCCAGAAAAGAGATTTGAGTGTTATCACTGCGGCAAGACAGGGCATATGAAAATGGAGTGCAGAAAGTTCAATAGGGAGCAGAATCAGGCTAAGGATGACGGCAAGAAAGAGAAGGATACAGTTGCAGCTACTTCTACTTCAGATGAATGGGAGATGGTCATTGTCTATGAGGACAAATTTATTAGGCTTACTACACAGGACACCAGTTGGGTGATTGCCTCTGGTGCTTCATTCCATGTCACCGCGCATAAGGAGTACTTCATCACTTATTCACAAGGCAACTTCGGTCATGTCAGAATGGGTAATGAAGGGATGCCCGACATTGTGGGAATGGAAGATGTAAGTCTAGAGACCACTACAGGCTGCAGATTGGTGCTCAAGGATGTTATGCACGTGCCAGACATCCGCTTCAATCTTATATCCACCGGTAAGCTTAATGACGAGGGCTTTAACAGCCACTTCGAGGATAAAAAGTGAAAACTCTGCAAAGGGGCCTTTGATTGTTGCGAGGGGAAGAAAGGCATCCAGTCTCTACACTTTGAAAGCAAAGCTCAACAAGGGCGTGGTTAGCACAGTTGAGCAGGATGCTAACACCGAGCTATGACATAGACGGCTCGAGCATATGAGTCAGAAGGACATGCAAGTTTTAGCCAGGGAGAAGCTTCTACCTGAGGTAAAAGGCACATGTTTTAAATCTTGTATACACTGCTTAGCTGGTAAACAACATATAATTTCGTACAATAGAGTCTTTGCATCTAGGAAGTCAAATATCCTAGACTTAGTGCATTCTGATGTTTGTGAACCAATGAATATTAGTACTTTGGGTGGTGCACGATATTTTGTAACTTTTATTGATGACCACTCATGGAAGGTTTGGACTTATGTTTTAAAGACTAAGAATGTTGTTTTAGCTACTTTTAAGTAGTTTCAGGAGACAGACAGACAAGGAGATCCTTGAAATGCATCAGAACAGACAATGGTGGTGAATACCGAGGTCCGTTTCAAGAGTACTATCAAGAAAAGGGGATCAAGCACGAGATAACCGTTCCCAAGACACCAAGGCAGGATGGTATGGTAGAGAGAATGAACAGAACAATAATGAAAATGGTTCGTTGCATGCTTTCACATGCAAAACTGCCTAAGTTCTTTTAGAGCGAGGCAATGAGGACAACAGTTTATTTGATAAACCTTTCTCTATCAGTTCCACTTCAGGGTGACGTTCCAGACAGAGTATGGACATGAAATGAGATTTCCTATGAGCATCTGAAGGTGTTTAGATGCAGAGCTTATGTATATATTCACAGAGACGAGAGGTCAAAGCTAGACAGAAAGACTAAGTAGTGCATATTTCTGAGTTATGGCAGAGAAGAGTTTGGGTACAGATCTTGGGACCCAGTTGATAGGAAAATTGTCAAAAACACAGATGTCATTTTTTTGAGAATGAGACCATTGAAGACATTGATAAACAGAAGAAACCGGGTACACAGGCAGAGTATCCTATTTTCTCAGATCCAGTGTTCTCTCCTACGATGCATGATAATGACGAGGGAGACACACAGGAGGGTGCAGATATTAATGAGGACATGCCTATAACAAATGGTACAGACCCAGTATAGCAAGCTCCTGTTGACCCTCCAGTAGAGCTACCGTTGAGGAGGTCTACCAGGAAGCGCTAGGCTTCTGAAAGATACTCGTCCACTGAATACTTGATGCTTACAGACGGAGGAGAGCCAGACTGCTACCAAGAAGTAATTGGACACGAGCAGGAGGAGTGGTTGAAAGCCATGCAAGAAGAGATGAAATCCCTGCATGAGAACCACACCTATGACCTAGTAAAATTACCTAAAGGCAAGAGAACTTTGAAGAATAAATGGGTCTACTGACTGAAGTCAGAAGAGGGGAGCTCACAGTTGAAATACAAGGCAAGGATGGTTGTGAAGGGATTCATTCAGAAGAAAGGCATTGACTTTGAAGAGATCTTCTCACAGGTGGTGAAGATGACATCGATTCAGATAGTTCTCGGAGTGGTTGCAAATCTAGATTTAGAGATTGAGCAGTTAGGTGTGAAGACAACATCCCTCCACGGTGACTTGGAAAAAGAGATTTACATGGAGCAGTCTGAGGGATTCAAAGTCAAAAGGCAAGGAACAACTAGTGTGCAAGCTAAAGAAGAGCCTTTATGGGCTGAAGCAGGCACCACAACAGTGGTACAAGAATTTTGGCTCATTCATGGCTGACAATGAGTTCAAGAAGACTATTTCAGATCACTGTGTATCCGTTAACAGATTTTCAGGAGGTGATTTCAATATATTGCTGCTTTATGTTGGACAACATATTGATAGTTGATCACGACATGAGCAAGATTCAGAAGCTCAAACAAGAGTTGAGAAAATCCTTTGCAATGAAGGATTTTGGGCCAAGCAAAGCAGATACTTGGTATGAAGATCACCAGGCATAGGAAGAACCACATGGTTTGGCTCTCACAAGAAAGATACATTGAGAAGGTACTACAAAAGTTTAAAATGGACAAAGCTAAACTAGTAGGTACTCCACTCGCCAGTGATTTCAGACTCAGTTCGAATCAAAGTCCGGTAAGTGAAAAAGACAAGGCAAAGATGAAGAATGTTCCATATGCATCAGCCATCGGCAACTTGATGTATGCTATAATATGCACAAGACCCGACATAGCGTATGCAATTAGGGTTGTGAACATATATTTGTCTAATCCTGGAAAGGATCACTATGAAGCAGTGAAATAGATATTTCGGTATCTCAGAGGTACATCCAGAGTATGTTTGTGTTTTGGACAGGCGAGCCAGGGTTAGAGGGTCTCACAGACGCAGACATGGCTGGAGATGTTGAATCTAGAAAGTCTACATCAGGATACGTGCTTCCATTTGCAGGGGGAGCCCTGACAGTCTAGGTTGCAGAAGTGCGTTGCACTATCTATCGCAGATGCAGAGTACATTGCAGTGGCAGAGAGATGCAATGAGATGCTATGGATGAAGAGGGTACTACAAGAGTTGGGGTTGGAACAAGAGAAGTACCCACTCTTTTGTGACATCCAGAACACTATTCATTTGAGCAAGAACTTGCAGTTTCATTCACGGTCAAAACACATTGACGTGAGGTATCACTGGATTTGGGATGTGCTAGATGAGAAGTTGCTATAGTTAGATAAGATCCATACAGACGAGAACAGTTCTGACATGATGACTAAGTCTTTGCCTAAAGACAAACATGACTACAACAGAGGACGAGCAGTATTGGTTGAGCCTCTAACCTAGCCATGGAAGGAGAGTTGGTTGTTCCTCCCACCTACCTCGGGAGGGGGAGTTTGTTGGTTATCCTTCGTAGTGGAAGAGAATAGGGAGTTTTAGAACAGAACTTCCGTCTAGACGGGATTGACCTCCATCTGGACGCCGGCAAGCAGAAAGCGTCGGATGGTCTCAGCATTTTCCCGTTCGTATCGGGCCTCAGGCCGTCAGGACGACATCAAACAGTGGGCATCTCAGCATTGCAACATCCGAACGGCGTCGCAGCTGGAGGCGCGCACAGATCAATTTTTAGGTCAATTTTTTAGGAAACTATAAATACAATACTTAATTCTTTTATTAGGGTTAACGAAATACATTAGAGAGGCACCGTCTTCAAGAGAGAATTGTGAGATATTCTTCTTGTATGTGTGAGAGAATCCAAAGCACACATAGCTTTGAGATCGTTTGGTGATTGAGAGATTGGTAGAAGGAAGAACCGTCGTGTTCTTGATATTGGTGGTGTGACGAATCATAGCCGACACTGTTGTAACCTTTGACTTTTGCCGTTTACATAGTGGATCTTTGCCCTCTTCTCACGTGGACGTAGGTTTCAAAACCGAACCACGTAAGCCTTCATGTTTGTGTGTTTGATCAATATTACGCTTTCAATATTAGATATATATTGGGATTAATTATTGAATCGCTTGAGTAGCGATATTATTGCTTGTTCGCTTGAGTAGCGATTATTATTGCCTATTTTCTATTCACTTAAGGAGGAAAAAGATGAGATTTTTTCCAACAATTACTTCATTTGTAAAGGATGATGATAGAGTTTCCACATCTTACCAGGTCTAATAAGATATTCGAGGTCTTAAAATCGCGATAGATGACAGGCTTCTCAGCTTCATGGAGAAAAGCAAGTCCTTTTGCAGCGCCAAATGCAATCTTCATCCTAATGGACCATGGAAGAGGAAGCAATACTCCTGCAACAAAGGAAACAATATAAACATTAAAGTAGGATATATATTACCCATAAAAGGAAAAACAAAATGGCAGAACTAAATATCATATAGATAAAGTATGAAATGAAAAAAACTGGCTCCTACTTACTAGGGTCTGGGAGAGGTATTAAATAGATAGCCTTATAACCCCATTTTTTTTTTCTTTGAAAGGCTGATTTCCATTGGGTCAGATAACACACTTGCTGCCAGGTCATTACTCAATAAAAGAAAAGCTAATGAAAAACACAACACAAGCTTGTCATATCCACTAACAAACTTCAATTAGTCAAGTGAGATTCAGTCCACTCTCAATCTTCCCTATCTAAAAATATGGATCAGACAGAGAAGTCTTCCAACCTTTCTACATGCCATCTAAACTAATTCTTCTATGAAGTTACTTCTAGCCTATGAGACACACATAGTTCTACAAGTGAGCAGTACGCGTATAGTACACAAATACTGTAGGGCATGTGTCCAACCACATCTTGAACATTGAGATGTGACATTTCTAGTATAGGACAAGAGTATCTTTGTTACGTAAAACTTAATAAGAATTTCCAGTACTTCCTACTTCCTGTAAAAGAAGAATCACAATATAATGAGATTAAAACATGTTAAATTTGGTGTTAAGTCAACGCAGACTGAATATAACTCTCATTTTATTTGTGAGAACTTTAATAAGTTATGACGTATGAAATATTTCGTAGATTCACGAGTAAAGATAGTTTTCCACGTTTAATGTGCTTTTAAGTTTTTAATTAACATATGTAATACACCCACACTAGTGCATATCAGAGTCATTGATGCCTTTCTATGCCATTTTTCTTATAAACTGTCTTATTGGTGTTTCCATATTGTGTCGCGTTTTTATGTGATTTTTGGATGTGTGTTTCATAAATTTTAGTTGAATGTGACTATTGGCGTAGATCATTTTGCATTTCTCTCAGTTTCAATTCTTTCTTTGTTAAGATAAACAATAAATAAAGAGGCCATGCCATGCTTTCACAATCACCTTCCTTTCCTTGAAAAAAGGCATCCAAAGTAGGTTCCCACTTCTCTTCATCCTCTTGTTTTGTCTGATGCCCCTTATTCTATGTAATTGGCCTTCGAGTCATCCCCATCTTAATAAAAAGGGTTGCTAGAAGTAATACTAGTAGCCACTAGAAGTTTCAGTTTCCTATAGTTGCTTTCAAGTGCAAACAAAAAGTTCGTGGTCCCATCTTTGGACATTGGTCCTAAATTGCATGATTTGCCACTACAACAAAAGTGACCACCCCAAATTATAGGTTAGCTTTATGAGAGTTGATATCTCAACAGCTAGGAATATGCAATTTTGGTGGGTGAGGGGATTGTGCAGGATGGAGAAATGACCTTATTTTGTTTGCTTCTACCAGCCACTCATTTACTTCTTCTCTCAAATATTTGTCTAGATAAAGTCACTACCCTTGGTTATAGAAAAAATGACAAGAAGAAGAAGAAGGATCTTGTGTATGTCAATACTAGGCCAAATGGCTTTAATTCCTTTTTCAAAGATCATTTGTTCCATTGGAAAAAATGAAGAAAAAGAAAAAAGTGATATTGTGTTTTCCATGGTAAAAGAAAGAGAAAATGATGTGCTTACTAGAGAATAGGTTGTTTTCCACACTACCCCGAGCCATGTATTCATATATCAGTACACGATGCTCATCTTCACAGCAGTATCCGATCAATTTCACCAAGTTTGGATGAGAAAGCTGCCCCAAGAAAATAACTTCGGCCTAAAATCCAAAATACTCTTAACAAACTTGTCAAAAAAAGAAAAGAAAAAAAGAACTACTTTGTATCAAATAAATAAAGGAAAACATGTAGTTTCATTATGAACAATTGAAGAAAATAATTACCAGCCATTCTCTATGGCCTTGATAGCTGTTATCGCCATCATGAACCTTAACGGCAACTGGAATGGGATGAAGCCCCTTCTTAGGATCCTCAGTGATGAACCCTTTGTAAACGCTTCCAAATCCTCCACCACCCAACATGTGATCTTGTCTAAAATTCCTGGTAATTATCTTCAGTTCATCGAATGTGAACACAATAAGTGGATTTGCAGCTAAACTGCGACGAAAGTGTTCTACTTCTTCAGGATTTGATGGTAACTTACTATCATCATCCTTCCTTGCTTTCACTGATGGGTCCTGTTCCTTTGGAGACTCTGAGGAAGATGATAAATCATAACATCACTAATCCAGTTATCAAATGTAAAACAACTGGAGAATATAAGGGAATTTCCACATTTACCAAGCTACACACTTTGCATGATTTGATGTTTTTACAGATTTAATATTAAAGAAGAACCAATCCTAAAAATCAATATTTACACCAGTTACACGGACATAAGTCCAGCCCTAACTAAAATAGAAGAAATGCTCTTAAGAAGTCCATATATAGTGTAAAAATCACAATTTGTTATTATTTATAAGAATATTTTTTTATCAGACTTTGAAAGTGTCCAGATCCATAATCAAAAGCTCATAAATTTAAAGTAAACGTTAGTACACATTTATTTATTCCAAGAAAGGAAATAACTACCCCGAAAAGCCACCTTAACATTTTAGAATCAATTCATAGTAGTATAAATTAAGGTAGGAAACACATGGATGCATAAAGAAAGTTCACAAAAAGAAAAGATTTCCGAAGCAACAATTGCGTCAAATTAGACCTTGAACTTTTCAATTTGTGTCAACTTGGTCCAATTATTACACACATTTAGGGTTTAGGATGGAATAAATACTGTTCAGCAGTCAGCACCAAGTGGATTCCACAAAGGATCCACATTAGCTCTGCAAGGTTAATAAATAAAGTTGTGGCACCAACGTGTGTTTGTTTCATTCAAATTCCAACTTGAGTTGATGGTTCGACTAAATTAAAACTAAAACAAAAGTATAAACCTAATTTGTATTAATTGAAGCTGTTAGAACCAAAGTAAATTTATCTCAAACAAATGTGTACATAGGAAACGTTGAAAAGTAATTTTGTCTAATTTATTTATGTTTCAAGTGCAATATATCTAATCTAGATTAAAGAACTCCAATAACTTGGGATTAGTTACTTGGAAAGATGAGGAAGAAAACAAAAAATAAAAATAATAGTGTGCGAGCACGAAAACTCGCAGTGTTGTATGGATCGGGTTGGATCAAACCAGGCTTGGATCCGCTCCTCGTATGGTTTGGTCGGTCCTACGTGTCTTCGCCTGATTCGAGCTCTGCTCGGTCCTCTCTCGCCTTTTTGCATCCAAAACGTCTCTTGGGCTGCCGATTTGAAGTTCGGAATCCTTTCGTGCCTTTATAAATAGAGCCCTCTCTCATTCGTGTTTTTCTCACTTTTATCTGATCTTGCCAAAACTCTGCAAAAATATAATCTCGCCAAGAACTCGCTAATCCTCTGCTCAAGCTCGCCTAACCAAGAACTCAATTTCAAGAGGTCTCTTTGCTGCAGGAAATCTGATAACGGTTGCTGCTCCCGTTCGTTCATTTCGTAAGTTCCTTTTCTACGCATGTCCTGTCTTTTTCTGTGTTCTGTCGTTTTCACTCCAAACCTCTACTTCCCCAGCTTTTCTTGTAGCCTGTTGGTTTCATCCGTCTTCTAGGATTTCTTAGTGTCAAAAGCTCCCATTTCTCTTGGATTGGTGGGCTTTTCCTGATAGTCTAGGTTTCCCCCCCGAATTTTCTTCACTTTTTCTCAGTTTATTTTATTTCGGTCCCTAAGAATCTGTTCGGCCAATGGGTATATTTAGGTATATGTGCGCCGACCCAGAGGCATTGGGGATTTTTAGGAGGGAATACAACATCCCCTCCTCGGTCTCAGTCAAGCTATTCGAGTCTGGCGATCCTTATGCTGCCGACCACGAGGAATGTCCATTCCTCCCGGTTTCGATAGTCGAGGGTGGAGTGCGGTTTCCCCTCGACTCGTTCCTAAGGGAAACCATGACCGTACTTCAATTAAGCCCTTATCAATTATCCATAATTTTTTTCCGTACTCTCAGTTCGGTCGCCGAACTGAACCGCCGTCATGGCATCGGTCTTGGCCTTCCCGTGCATTTCGAGCTCTATAC
>JAUTBS010215554.1:0-11604 GCA_032361285.1 Aequorea victoria | reverse complement strand
CGAAGCCCTAAGGTGGCAAGGTCCAACCCTAGCTGAGTGCGCGGCGCTGCGATTCGAAGACGAGAGTCACGAGAGGTAAAATGATTTTGGGAGGGAGGCCTGTTACTCGGTTAGGCTGTTTCCGACTTAGGATCTTATGTGAGATCGGTCGGTTCAGTTTATACGGTCGGTTTATTGCCTAAAACCGAAAACCGAACCGATGTTTAAGAAAGAAAAATTTTAAAATCGAACAGACTATTTTTTGTGTAAAAACCGACCATACATCAGTTTTTCTGATCGGTTTGGTCGGTTTTTTCAGTTTGTTCGGTTTTTCTTTCATCCCTAGCCAGAGCTCTTATAGACTCTGGCTCTTCGCACTCTTTTGCTACGCCCAAATTCTTGTATCATTTATCGCTATTGGTTGAGCCTTTGGGTATATGTTTATTTGTATCCACCCCTGTTGGGGACACGGTCTTGCTTCACAAGGTGTGTCATCTTGGAGTTGTAGAGTTGGAGGGTAGGAGTTTGTCAATGGAGCTTATTTCTCTTGCGATTCGTGATTTCGATATTATTCTGGGTATTGATTGGCTCTTCAGCTATCATGCGACGATCGACTGTTACTATAAAAGGGTAATCTTCTATATACCCGGTCAGCCAAAATTCTTCTTTCAACAAGAAGTGGGAGTGTCTGGTTTTCATGCGAATCGGATGTCGAAAAAAGGTTGTAAATGCCTTTTAGCCTGTGCTGTAGCTATCAAGGCACCTGAGTTGAAGTTGGAGGAGCTTTCTATCGTAAGTGAATTCTCGGACGTCTTCCCCGAAGACATACCTGGTATTCTCCGTGATCGTGAGATTGAGTTCTTGATTGATCTTTTGCCTGGTACTATAAACATTTTTAAGGCGCCGTACACGATGGCACCGTTGGAGTTTGTGGGGATACCGCCCTCTCATTGCCCTTCCCCAGGCTTTTGGGGAAGAGATAGGGGTTTTTCCCTCGAAATGCACATCCGTGTTAAAGACCGCGCAAGATTTTGGAGTCGCCACTTGATTTTCGGATAAACCAAGAAACCAAAAGGGTCTTTCAAGGCAAACCAGTCCATCCTTACCAGAGATTTTGGTTCAGGAGCTATGGTACGAAAGGGGAAAGTGTTAGGCACCCCTCTCGCCCGATCCGAGGATCGGCCTTTACTTAACCGTTCTGTTTTGTTCTTATCTTAAATTTATAAAAAATAACATATACAGAAAGAAAATTAAAGAGAGAACATACAAAAGCAAACAAAGAAGTAAAACCTAACCTAGGACTAAGGCTTTCTACGCATTCTTACAATTTAGGCATGTCAAGTGGGGAGATGGCAGCATAATGGTGCAGTTTGTGCATAAAAGGCATGCTGTTAAAGCGAAAAATATGCAGTCTAGGAAAGAAAAGAAAGGACTAATATATGATTCTACCAAAAGACTAACATGAAGAAAGAAAAAGGCTAACATGCGATTCTACTAAAAAAATTAAGAAAATAAAGAAAGAAAAGGGCTAAAAGCAAAACATGCTTGAATATTTATTTAGAAAGAAAAATCCGAGAGAAAGAGGAAAATCGGCCTCTTCTCCCCTTTTTTACTAAAGAGCAGGAGTTTTTTTTTTTTTAGGAAAGATTATATTGATAAAGTAAGTGGATATGGAAACCTACCATATATCCCGTGAGCTAGTGAAGTCGTGAGCAATGTCCGTAGCTTCCCTCAGTCCTTCCATGCAGTCTTCAAGCTTTCCGAATGCTTTCTTAAACTAGGCTTCAGGCAGCTTCCGCAGCCTTTCCTCACGTACGACACGTCTCCGGGGAGTTCTCTGCACAATCTTTGAGCCTTCGGATCTTTTCAAGTGTAAAGAAACTGAAAGTTGGCGAGGGTTTGGATTGAAAAATATAGGTTCAAAATAGGATTTTATAGAATTTGGGCGTGTCAGAGATTTTCCAATCTTTTTCTCTCTTTTTTTTCTCATCTTTCTCTCTCTGGTTTTTTTCTGATGTTAGAAGAGTGGGGGGTCTATTTATAGGCAATTTCGGTTAAGGAGATGACTTAGTGCCCAAGTTTCCTTTCAAGTGGCGTGCGCCATGTGGGAGGCGGCGTGCGCCATGTGAGATGGCGCGGCACCTGGTTTTAAGGTTGGTTTTGGGATCCTGGGATGATTTAGGTTAGTGAATTAAAAGGATATGGTGCGACGCTAGCAATTGAGTTTTAAGTCAGCGTGAGATATTTTAAGAGGCAAGGAGCGTGCGCCATGTGAGGTGGCGTGCGCTGGGTGGGGCACCGAGGGGTGTTTTTGGTATTTTTAGGGTTTTCTGGTTATTTCGGGGTGTTTGGAATTGCACTCTGAAGTACCATTTGGACTCTCGAACACATGTAGAAGCTCCTTTGAACATGACTGATGCACTTTTCATCATCGGAAGGCTACGGGAACCGGCCGATGTTCGGTTTAATAAAAAATGGGGTGTCTACACCAGGCGTTCAACATGAGCTGCCCAGGGGATAAGCCTAAGAAGTCAATGAGTTCCTCAATTATTTTGGGGAATGGAAGCCTCAGCTCCGCAGTGAAGGCATGCTCGTATAAGTACAGCTCGCCATCGGGAGGAGAACATCCCTGCTCGTCACGATGAGCGAGATGGAATTCTATGAATTTTGGAAGGGAAAGGGAGGAGTGAAGATGTGCTAAGTCGAGTGGTTAACTAGCAGAAGACATGAATTCGACAGCAAACTCTTGGGTGCCCTCCTTAAAAAGGCGAGCAACAGAGCTTAAGGTTTCACCCCCATCGGCATGGGATGAACCTTGAACAATCATGGGAGAAGGAGGTTGGGAGATAGTTTTCTCAGAGTTTGAATGACCGGTATTGGAGGAGTGAACTTCATGAGGAAACTCCATAGTTCCACTCCTAAAAAATGAAAGCTCAAATTGGACAATGGTACAAACCCTCCGAATAACTAATTCAAAGGTAGGGTGGTCAGGCACAAATGTATTAACCAAAGGGCGGAGTTCGAATCTACGAGAAAAAAACAAAACCCTATCGAGGAAGAAGGAAGGGGACGGAGTAGAAAAATAAGGATAGGAAAGAACTTCTAATTCTGAGCTCGAAGAAGCCAGAGTGGTTCTTCAAGAGGTACTACCAACAGGAAAGTAAAAGAGAGGAAGGAGAAAGAAAGCTTACTAGAAAACGGAGAAGACGCTGAAAGATTCGAGGGAGAATGGAGAGAAGTATTTTTTTGAGATATATGAAAGCGTAAAGAGCAAATGAAGGACCTTTCCTCACCTATATATAGGCAAAACATGAACGGCTCAAATTAAAACAAACTTTTTGATCCAATGATTCTGAGACCAAGCGATATCGACCGTCCGATATAAAGCGGCCGATGCCCCATATTAACCCACGTGTCGGTCGGATACCAAAAGGCTTTTTTTTTAGCATTTGAAAAGACACTCATGTAATGACCGTACAACTGTCACCTCGGGAAGAGGGAAAGCCTTCTTGTACCTTGTGTAACCATCACCTCGAGGAGCTAAAACAACGTCACAATAATCTTACAACCATCACTTTAAATGAAGTTATCCCCTTTGTCGAGTGAGATCAGCTCGGTAATAGGGGCATCTGATGAGTATGAACAAATCGATCGCCCACGACCGATCGAGAGTAACATAACTAAATATCGAGAACCGACCAACCGTCACAATAAGAGTAAATAACTAAGGTCATCTAAAATAAAAACCATAGCTTTAGCCGACCGGGGCCATGTGCATCTTCTGCAACAAGCATGGGTCGGCCAAGGCAGCCATGAGTCGACCTACTCGGTCAGCCAGATTGATTAAGTCAAACTCCAGTTACTGCAAGCCCCAAAATCAATGTCGGTGATCTCTCCTGACATCACTCCAGCACCTATCCCTGTAGAAGATCAGGGATCAGATCATCACGAATCTCGAGAATCTCACTCGAATTGATAAATTACAAATTTGCCTCTATCTAATCTTGTAAATCTCGCATAGATTGGTAAAATTAGGGATTTACTTCTACCATACCCTGAATCCGTGCATTTATATCTATATAAATAAACATAACCTACATACTCCAAAGGTACACCACTCCTACAGACTTTTACATACAGTTTCAGATTCTACAGTTATTATCTACTGTATATCCGCTGACTTAAGTATCAAAGAATCATAATTCGGTACTCCACTTGTGTTTAGATTCTAACTTTTTATAGGATCTCGAACTGACGAACAGGGAGCAGTTCGGCCACGTCCTCTGAAACACCGTCGTTCACGAAGAACCGTTCAAATTCAGACACTAACAAAATTATTCATTTTATATTACGAAAAAAATTATAGAATTAATTTAGAGATACGTACTATTTCCCCCCCTCGTTTTGTATTCTTTGAGTGGTAGCTGCAAGAAGAGTTGCGGCAAGTATGGGTAACCAACCAACAACCACAGTATGGAAAATTGTACTAACATATCCGACCATCAATCAGAGTTGGTGCAACCAGCAACAGAAATGCCACAATATCATTCACATGTGGTTTTACAATCTAATAATAAATCATTATATTTGTATTTTGAGGTTGTTATTGGACTCTGAAAGTGCTCTGGTTTAATTTACAGGTGATTGCAGATATTTGAAAATTTATCTCTTAAGAGTGGGTTCCAAATTTTATTTTGATTATTTAAATTATTTATTTTTTAAATTTTAGTTGATAAGTATAAAACTGAACGGTCGCCTAAAGCCAACCAATAGGGGATCCAAAATAAAAAAACATCTAGGCCCGACCAGGGGCATACGAGTATGAATCCGAACAAGCACGAATTGACTGAAAGCTCATTGCCCTAGCTGACCAGGCCAAAGAGGCACTATTGCGGAGAGCTCGAGAGAAAACAAAAATAGTGGAGAAGACAGAAGCAAGAGATGGTGACTACGGAGTACACCATCAATCTCCACAAGCGCCTGCTCAGCTGGTCGGGCGAACCGAGCACTCTTAGCAGTCATCATCGAGATCAGTGCCACCGATATTTCTGGAGATCACTCCAACAGTTGTCCCTACGACAAATCAGTAATCGGGTCAATGCAAATCTCGAGATTCTTGCTCAGGTTGGTGAATCCCAGATTTGTCTCACCCTATCCTGAGGATCACGTATAAGACCAGATATTTAGGGATTCTTTCCCATCCCCTCTGAGGATCCAGGCCGTGATATCTTTATAAGTAGTAGTACTCACAAACTCTAAATGTATGCCATTCTTGAGATATCTACATATAGTTTCTACATTCTACATTGATTATCAACTGCCTATCCGCTGACTTTAGCATCGGAGAACAATAGGCCGCACTCCACCGGTGTCTATGTTCTAACATCTTGCAGGAACTCAACCGACGAACAGGAACAAATCGGTGATCGCTATGAAGGTACGCCGACTCTGGAGGACCATCCAAATTCATACACCAACATCTGGCATCGTCTGTGGGAACGAATGATAATTGTTCCTCTTCCTGGTGTCTCGTAAGTTGAATGGTTGCCACACAATCTATGGCCTCCGAAGGACATCATTACTAGAGCAACCCTCAAGTTGAATAGTTGCCACCACCCAACGTCGGGCAACAGCTAGAGGATTTGACCTAACTAATCTAAGGCCTGGTTCATCAAAACCACGCCATGAACCAAAGCCTCGACGAATAAGCCTAACTCCTACCTACTCCTCCCCTCGGATTCCCCATCCTAGGGGCAGGCAACCAGCAGTCCAACAGCCTGATGACCAAGGATGAGACTCAGAGGAGGAGGAGCCCAATGAGAATGAAGGTGTGGCCAAAAGCAGGACTCATCCTCAAAACCCAAACCAAGCTCCTAAACGAGCCAAGGGCATCCAGCCCAAAAAGACTGAAACCTCTACTGCTATGGAGGTCGAACTGAGAGAAGTTAAAGATCAACTCAACAACGTGATAGAAGCTATGAAGGGAAAGACATTCAGATTACAACAAACTTCTTATTTTTATGTACCATTTTTTATTTTCAAATACCAGAATTCTCATGATCCATCAGTGCAAAATCCTCATTCGTTTGTTGACCACAATTCCCATTTTTAAACTAGTTTAAATTTGTACCTTGGTTACCATCCTTTGTTGTAGCACAAAGCATAATACCCTTAGCCCTGCCTTTTAAAAATATCCCATCCAAAAATAGAAGCGTTCGATAATGGTTGAACCCATTGACACATGCAAAGAAGGCAACAAATAACTTTTGAAAATACCCTTTCACTGAATCTGTTCAAGCACTATCGAACTACCAGGGTTGCTATTATTTACCGCCTCAACGTACCACTAGAGTTGATCGAATGACAACGAGTAGTCTCTAAAAATCTCACCCCTCGCTTTCTCCACTCACAACCAAGCTAGGCGACAACTAATGTCTAACCTATATTGTGATTTAAATTCGTTAAGCACATCGATAGGCCGTTTAACAAGTTTGTTCCAAACATCTTCAACTATTAACAAACTAAATCAGATGACAGCCGAGGATTAATGGATGTACGAACAGATGAACCACACGTGTGTGTATTCTCAAACTTCTTAAGATAAAAAAATTCAGTACATGCTTATACCCTAGCATGAACCATCCACCCGCAGCCTCCTTCCCAACACAAATATTTCACAGTCACGCGTACACTATCATTCTTCACATACACAAATTCAAAACCGCACTCAATTGCATACTTACACAAAATAGAACAAAATTCCCGTACTCCCCCTTCAAATGTTTGCCCTACGACATTAATTCCCTTTGACCAAGATGCAGATAGTAAAAAATTCTCTAGATGTGCACAGAATGAAGATAATATATCACTGCCTTTAATAACCACTAACTGTCATTCATTCTCTACATTGTCTAATCCCTCATTGCCATTTCCACTGTTATGTCCACTCTCATATCCACTACGTTTACTATCCTTCACAATGACATCAACGTGATCAATACAACTGCCACCAACCAATGCGAACAATACTTGCAGATCCTCGTCATTATCCAACAAACAGTTTGAATTCCCATTAAATGAGTACGTCAAAGATAATGACCCAAGATCAATACTACTGAACTTCGAGCACAACTTACATATCAACTCCTCATGCGTACAACTCTATAACAATCTTATCCCAGCAGTATACCCAGCGTACGTGCATAATAAAATCAATGGAACGTCCATACATCCTACACAAATGATATAAGTATGCATAATGATGAGTACATTACCATTAGAATAAAATTGGTGTAAATTTGTTTGCAAAATGAGCAGGCTATATACAAAATTCTCATTTATGCTTGAGAATAGTGAAATTCATATCCAGATTTATCATTGCCTGTGCCAAAAATTCTCATTTTGGCCTATATAAAAAATTCTCATTTACGATTGAGGATACTGAATAGACTATATGCAAAATGAGAATTTTACATATAGTGGATATATAAATTTCTCATTTCTCTGAATAGTTGATATGCACATTATGAGAGCAATGAAATCCATTTACAAATTTCTCATTTTTCGGAATAGTTGATAAATGATCTTCATACGCAAAATTCATACGCAATGATCTTCATACGCAAAATTTCTCATTTTTATGATAACAATGATCTTCATACGCAAAATTCACATTTCCTGCCCAAAATTCGCATTTTGGTTTATATGCAAAATTCTTATTTTGGACTATATGGAAAATTCTCATTTATGAGAAATAACAGTGACCATCTATAAAGAAAATTATTATTTTGGTATTCTCTAAAATTTTCATTGCTCGTGCGAAAATTCACATATATGCAATATTCTCATTTTATTCTCCAAAATAAAATTCATATGCAAATTTCTCATTTCTCTGAATAGTGGATATGCACAGTTATGATAACAATGAACTCTATATACAATATTCTCATTTTTTCCCCAAAATTCACATTTTGTTCTATATGCAAATTCTTATTTTGTCAAATTCTTATTTTGATAACACTGAACATTTGATATGCACATTTATGAGAGCAATGAAGTCCATATGTAAATTTCTCATTTATCTAAATAGTCGATATGCAGAGTTATGATAACAATGAACTCTATATGCAAAATTCTTATTTTTTGCCCAAAATTCGTATTTCGGTCTATATGCAAATTCTTATTTTGTCAAATTCTCATTTTAGACTATGTACAAAATTCTCATTTATGATAAATAACTGTGATCATCTATATGGAAAATTCTCATTTTAGTTTTCTCCAAAAATCTTATTTTGATCATCGATCAAACATACACAAAATTCCCATTTTCTGCGAGACCAATCTCATCCTCTACAACTAATGCAGGCATGGCTCCGAAATAAAATAAATAAAAACATCATCATTTCGTTATACATACAGATGACGATCGAAAAATTTATATCCTCACCGTATATAAAATCCTCATCGATTATAAATGAGCGAGATGAACAAATGATCTTTGAACCAGATGATATGAATTTCTGTATTCTAGAAAATGACGATGATCTCTATTGCCGTATTGTAAATAACGATGATGATCTGTATCCTCACCGTATATCCTCAACGACATTGAATGAGCAGATAAATAGATGATCTTCGAAACAGATGATCTGTATTGACGTATTGTAAATAACGACGATGGTAAACTAGAAGATGTATATTGTCAACGACAAAGATGATAGAAACAGATTGTAAAATCCTCGCCGATATTAATTTAAATTTTCAAAACTCAAATGAAAACTGAATATATCCCTTCAAACGTTTCCATATATGTATATATATATATATATATATATATATATATCTGTATCTATATCCCTCTTAAAACGTTAAAAATAAATCAGGGTTAAAAATATCTTTTAAAATGTTAATATTTTAAAAAAGGACCTCATGGGTACAATAAAAAACTTAGGATCTATTGGTACACAATTTCCTGAAATGAGACCCTATGATAATTAATCTTAAAAAATATAGTAATTATTTTTTCTTATCTAATTGTAACTTTTAGCATATTATATGTAGCATTTCACCTAGTTTTTACATCTAGTGGTAATTTTTTAGGTTTTATATTTTCATCTATACATATTTTTTTATAAATATTAAATCTTTTAGCACTGCTATTTATTATAATAAAAATTGGGAATTTTACTCAGAGGTCCCATTTTAAAGTATTGTGTACTACTAAGGACTAATTTAAAAGTTCTAACCCATTAAGCCGCAACACAATATCATTTACCGAAAATACCCCCAAAATATAAACCACGCTTCGCGCCAAACGTTGCCTAATAGAGCTTACCAAATTTCTTAACCACGATCTCCGTAATCGAACATTTAGTTACCAGCGATTTCGGAAGCGAGATTTTGGAAATTCGAAATTTGCAAACGATCGAAGATCCATCTGTCAAAGCGAAAACGAGAGATTTCGAAAATGATGAAGGTTAAAAGTAAGTGATCCCTCTGAAAGCAATTTCTCATTCTCCGATTACTCTCATTGTTCTCATTCTTCACAATCGAAAAACGTGATTCGAACCCTAAATAATGATTTTGACATTTTTTGTAATTACAATGCCTATTTGAACATGTAAGGTTGCTTGTGTTTCTATAAAAACATGATTTCTTAGAATCATGAAAACTCTTGTTTGAGAAATTTGAATTTTAGAACAAAAATATCATTATTTGTGTTTCCACAAAAAATGAGAATTTCCCATAAAATTTGCTCTTGGATTAATGGATTACTGGCAATACTCTCAATCTCAACCAGTAACCTATATTTTTAGTGCAAAACAAATTTCTCTTTTTGGTCTATGTCAAAATTCTCGTTTTCTGTCGAAACGAACGGATAACGATTACATTGCCCAACCTTATTTTTGTCTTATGTGAAGAAAATGAGAATTTGTTTTTTATGATACTATTAGTTCCTTACGGAAATGCGAATTTTGGCCATATGACATGATATTGTTGATTTTTTGAAAATGTGAATGTTGGCTTTAATATAAATTTGGTTGTTTATAAGAATGATAAATTTGGACAGGCCAAAATGAGAATGTTGGCTATGAGGAAAATAATAATATTAATATTCGGTATTCTGGAATCTAAAATTCTCATTTTCTCAACACTAAAATTCTCATTTTCGTAAATACCAAAATTCTTATTTATACCTAATATTCTCATTTTTGTATGTACCAATATTCTCATTTGTAAAATGAGAAATTGGTCATTAATGCTGCTTGGCCTGTCCAAACTTCTCATTTTCATTACAACCAAATTTCTCATTTGCTTTATGTCAAAATTCTCGATTTCCTCCTGATTGTTATAATTCCAAAAATGAGAATTTTGGTACCCAAATTCCCATGTTGTGTTCCAGATAAAAATACTCATTTATGTGTAGATCAAAATTCTCATTTTCCTTATTGTTGGATGAAATTACTCATTTTGCATTGGGTACTAAGAATAAGAGTCTGCTGTTGACAGCAGCACCATTAGCCGCTGAAAGACAAGGGTCGACCTCTGGGACTCCAGAAAAGACAGTACACAATAAACGAAAAGGGAATCCAACTGCACGTACTACTACGAAGAAATTGCGCAAGGAAGTATCTGAAGTAAAAAAACACACATCATATAGGTCTAACCTGGGTGGAATTATAAAGCTTTTTAACAGCATACATCTACGGGAAGAGCATGTCAATGCGCTGAAGAGGACGCCGTTCTGGTGTCTGTTTAATTGCCTGATCGAAAAAAAGATATCTGCTCAAAAGTGCAGTAAACACGATGTTGTTGTTGTCAAAATCATAAACAGTTATGATCCAAACGTGGATGGCTTCAGCATGGGTGGAAAGTTAGTCTGCTTGACACTACAAGAAATCAAGTTGATATTTGGTATTTTATGCGGAGACAAAGAAATGAATTTGTCGTACGGCAACAAGAAAATGGCAACATTCATACGCCGAAGATCTATATCAAGTAGTAGATTGACAGCACCTATCATGAAGACTATTCTTAATGGCTTACTGAAAGGAGACACACGAGAAGACATAAAGGATATTGCAAGAATCATGTGCATGTACCTCTGTCTCACCCTCTTTTTCTCAACGACTGAAACAACCATCGGGTTTTCATACCATGAATATATGGAAGATCTGCATGCTGTAGCCCGATACAATTGGGCTCAAGCAATACACACTGTTTTGATGACCTTACTGAAAAACAACTACAAAACACCACACAAAATTACAGGATGTGTCATGGCACTGTTGGTAAGTACATCAATCTAAACTTATTTAATAAGAATTTTAATTTTTTACAATTCAGTTACACACGTGATGCATTCCCACTATACGTTGCATTTCAGTAATGGTTTTGTGAGCACACATCTATCATTCAGCCGGATACCCACGATGCATTCCCAAGATTATTGAAATGAGATCTGCCAAAGATGGACTTACAATGCAGATAACTCTCACTCAACACGATGGAAAAGAAGAAGGTACCAAAATTCTCATTTCTGACTTCAAACACGCATTAAAACACAGCATTCTCATTTTCTTCTTGACCAAAATTATCATTTATCATCCTGTCCAAAATTCTTAT
>JAUTBS010215443.1:0-11606 GCA_032361285.1 Aequorea victoria | reverse complement strand
GTCTTGAGAAAGTACCTTAATTCTAGGGAATTTGTTCCCTATAAAACCAAACAAGGTCTTAAGGCCTAAGGAAAATAGATTATTAAATCCAAACAAGGTATTAGAAGTCTTTGAGCCCAAGTTTTAGTTGGGATTGAATTGAATTGGAAGAACAAGAGTTGAAGCCTTAGAAAATAACAAAAAGGTTCAATTTTTAATCAAAGACCAAAAAGGGGCTCACATGAATTTTTAAATTATGAAAATTATAAAATCACAAAATAAATTAGTAGCCAAACACCCCCTCCAGCCGGCCAGCCCCTTTTCCCTTGGGAGAGTAGTTTGATGTGACTTAAGTCTTGCAATTTAAGTAAAAGAAAAAAAGAAAAGAAGGTTGATGTGACTTTTGCTTAATTGGAAAGCAACTTAAATGTAAGACTCTAACCTATCTTCTACACTAATTAATTAATTGTGGAAGATAATTATACACATAAATATACCTCAGAAGGATAAGAATGCAAAAAATAAATAAAGTTAGAATGAAAACCAGTCAGAATATGAATAGTAACCAAAGCTGACTTTTGAGAGATTTTGCTAGAAATCTCATCAATCATCATTTTAATTTCTTTTCCCAAACAAGACCCCTAACCTCCCATGTCATCTTGTACCATGTTGGAAGATTTAGTAGCCAAAATAAGTCATCAAGTTGATAGACATTTGATGGACCATTTAAGTGTATTAAAAAGAAAATAAAAAATCATGGAATTTTCCCCTATAAATAAGACCCTTCTCCCATTCTTTTCAAGTTTTTATTTCTCCTCTCCACTCTCTCTCCTCTCCCTCACATAATTTCGGCCAAACTAGAAGGAGAGAGGGAGGGGAAAAAAAGAAAGAAAAAAAAAAGAAGATGAAGAAGAAGAAAGAAGAAAAATGAGAAGAACAAGGAAGCTAGAGTCATCTTCATAAACCTAGAACAAACCAAGTAAGAGGCTTTCTAAGATCTTATTTTCTATCATCATTTTCATATCTTCATACCTCCATAAGATAAAAGGAAGATGAACAAAAATAGACAAGAATGAAGATAGGACATAGAATCAAGAATGTGATGTTGAAAACTTTGTTCTAGGAAAGTTTTGTAAGGACCTAAGATGAGGTATAAATATTGTAGAAAAATGACTAAGAACCTTTTATGAATATATTATGTTGTTAAGATATATTTAGACATACCTTGGATGGGCTAAAATGGAAAAAATTATTAGTTGTAAGGCTTTGCAAAGAAATCATAAAAACAGAGTTGTTTTTAAGCCCTTACCATATTTTTGTGGAAACTAAATGAGGTCTAAATAAAACTCTGTTTATACCAGAGGTTCTTTGGTATGTCTTGAGAGTGTTCGATTTTTGGTTGGACCCAAAAATATATTTGTGAACCCTTTTGCTATTTTTGAAATTTATGTGACAGAGAGGCAGAAACAGAGCCCATTTTGAAGCTTGGTATCTTGCTCTATAAAAATTTTCTTGAGATGATCCATATATTTGGAGAAAGGTCTATGAGTCTAGGTTCACACCCTTTTTACATAAGTTGATTTCAGTGAATACATTTCGAGTTATGTTGACTCTACCAAACAGACCCTTATTTCGACAGATTCTGTGGTGGTAATTCTGGGACCCTTTTATGTTCACAACCAGCTCTTGGTTCCTTCATGAACAATGTAGATAACACCTTAATCTATCTCCTTGTAAATTTTCATAATTATCCAGTGAGATTTAGTATTTGTAAAGTAATTTTAAGTCTCTATCGCAGATTCTGGAACTCTGTTCTGTTCTGAGAAATAATGTGTTTAAGGTCCCTTTAACTCTAAGTCTTGTTTGTTTTCTTTTTAAACATCATCCATGAGTTTAAATGTATGTTTATGGCTGTAATGAATGTTATATGATCTAAACTTATGTTATGACATCTCTCATGCATGGTTTGAATCTTGGGTGGGGTGTTCACCTTATGTCTAGTTTGGCTAGAGTTGATTCTTGTTGGACATTGTGGTTGTTGTGGAAAAGTTCACATGGTTGTGACTTGGGTTTTGATCTTGTGATGAAATGGGTGGGTTTTCCTTTCATGTTGTGACCTTGGGATGGTGGTTCTGAGGTGCAGTGTAGTGAACTCCTCACCTGGCCGTACCCCATCGCCATAGTGTATATTGGTGCACCGTGTCGAACTTTTGAATTTAATGCAGACTTGGTCAGGGACTCAGAGGGATGGTGGTTTCGAGGTGCAGTGTAGTGAACTCCTCACCTGGTAGTACCCCACCGCTCTTGGGGCATTCATGATCTAGTTGAGTATGTCACTCGATTACGGTTCATGGTGTGACAAGGTGGGTCTTTCCCATTGGTTCTAGCCGGGGGCTCGCATGAACCGGTGGGTATGTAACCCACTATGAGTCATGGTACTACCCATGGGTAACTGTATCCGACTGTCTGGTAGCCTAAATTCCTAAGTGTGTAAGTTTGTAAGTTTGGGTAGTTGTGTTTTGTCGGATCCTTTCGGTATAACGGAGTCCTGGTCGTGACTCAGGATTTACATCATTTTTGCATATTGTGTTTCTATTATATTATGTTCTATGTATTAAGTGATAGAGATGTTGGGTTCGGAAAATTCTTTCTGGGTTTTATAGCTCACGGCATTTTATGCCAGGATTAGAAGAGGAGCCAGCAATCGAGGAGCAATACGAGGAGTACGTCGATCCGTGGCTCACATGAAAAACCAAACTTGAAGACTTGTACTTTTATAATTTCTTTTAGAATTTTGTTGGCATGTAACATTAATACAGGGCGTGCTATACGCAGGAACGCAAAAATATTACTATCATATGTTAAATATTAAATCGTGTGAAATGTTTGTTATTAAAACAACCATAATTATTATATTTATGTCTCATAACGAACCGAATTTTCAGGGTGTTACAATTCATCCATGAACGATAGCAGTGCATGCCCAGCAGTATTGTCCACGAGGACGTCTATATGTGGCAGACAGAAGTCGTCTTTGGGACTTGCCTTGTTAAGATCTCGAAAGTCAACGCAAACTCGTACCTGACCATCCTTCTTTGGCACATGGACAATATTAGCAACCCACTGGGGGTACTCTATCACCTGAACAAAACCAGCGTTCACTTGTTTGGTAACTTCCTACTTGATTTTTAGGGCTCAATCAGGTCTTTGACGTCTCAGCTTCTGTTTTATAGGTTTGGCATCAGGGTAGAGGGGTATTTTGTGTTGAAAGATATCTGGGTCAATTCCAGGCATGTCTGCGTACGACCATGCAAAGACGTCTTTAAATTCCTTTAATAATTCGATTAATGGCTCACATTCTTCATTTGACAAAGCAGAGCCGATCTGGACCATTTTTGGATCATTCTCAGTACCCAGATTTATTGAAAAGATTTCTTCAATTAAGGGCTTAACGTGCATTTCATCTTCTTTTTTTTTGAATTAAAAGTTTTAGTTTTGGGGGAACAACCCTATCAAAATCATCGGAGTCAGCAATCAAGCATTCAGAAGGAAGTACAGTAGGGTAACCAGAAGAGTTCTCCGTATTATTATTATAATCGTCGAAGGTTACAGATTTTGACATGTATTTGATTGTACCAGAAGACCGAGACACCCCAACAGGTGGATGCTCGGCAGACGTTGACAAGTTTGACTCAGACTCTAACTCATTATCTACATTATTCAGAACATTATATTCGTAGGTCTAATTCTTTATTACAACGTTAGCCTCATTTATTATTAAACTAGAGTGTCGACTGGTTCGTTGCTGCCCAGCATCGCAATCTCTTTCGCGGCTTCTTCTATATGTATAGGAGTTCCTCCCTCGAGGAGCGACCCCAGCATGAATTCCTCTAGGTCTTCCGTCCTGTCTTTACCGCGTGCCTTTTCTTCTATGCCTTCCTCTTCCGCCTCATGCTCCTCAGGCTTGCTGTCTGTCAGCTGGTGTTTGAAGAATATCTCTAGCCCAGGTATCTTCTGCCCACACCCCTCGTCGATCCATGGTTTCGGAAATCCACAGAACGAAAAAGTCTCACCTTCTTTCACATACTTCCCATTTAGAAGCCCATAGGCTGGCAGTGGAGCCAGGTATTATGTGTCAGTTTTCTTGGCCCATGTCTTCCTCTGTGCTTCCACCCTTCCTTTAGTAGGATCCTGTGCCGTGGGCTTGTATCCCAAACCAAAGGTATATTGGTTTCCCTGAACGCAGATCGGTTCAGTACTACCTTGTTCACTTTTTCCAAGCCCTAGGCCTAGGAAGTACAATATTTTTTCCATCATCATTATCGCCTGAGGTTTCATGTACAACTGCTCTCTATTCATCAAAGTTTGGACAGCTACTGTTTCGTCAAATTCAAAACCGCTCATGGTGAGATCTTTCTCCCCATGCAGTATTTCAAGCAAAGGGGTGTTGTCAGTGGCAGTAGCCTGGATGCTTGTTTCACCGAATATAGTCAAAATAGCTATGTCCCTCATCATTTTGACCTTCTGATGGGGAGTGGTCTGAACTGCTTATACATTAGGATCATGTAACCAAGGTCGGCCTAACAACAGATTGAAGGAGGCCGCCACATCCAAAACGTTAAATTCGATCTCACTGTCGGTGGGTCCTAAGGTAACAGCAAACTTAACTACCCACAACACGTTTCTACGGGTGTTGTCATATGCTCGTACCTCTTGAGTAGTTGGAGTAAAATCCTACTCTCTTAACCCGAGGTAGTGCACTATTTTGAGCAAGCAAACATTCAGTGATGACCCGTTATCAATTATAACCACAAGTATCCATTTTCCTAGGCACTTTGCTGTTATGTGAAGGGGCTTATTGTGCAGATGTCCTTCGACGGGTAGATCTTTATCGGAGAAAGCAATGATATTTTTTAGCTTGGTAGGAGCAACCATTCTCACCAGCTGTTCAGGAGTGGTATCGGTAGAGATGTCGGCTTTGCTGAGAGCTCTCAGCATAGCTTGCCTATCTTTATGGGAAGCCATCATTAGCCCCCAAATACTTAGGTTAGCCTGGATCTTTTTGAGCAGCTTTAGTACAGCGTCATCTTCCTCTTTGGCTTCTGCTGACTAGCTTTGCCTCTCTCTAGATAGATAGGTTTAAAGTGTCTTCAACTCCAAGTTAAATGCTCGATCTCTTCCTCGGGACCCCATAGACTGTCCTAGTGATCGGTAGCTGGGTTTACTTCGGACAAGTCTAATCCTTCTAGTCCCCATAGACTGTCTCTCGCTGCTTTCTCTGTTTCAGTGTCGGTTGCTGGGTGATCTGTGCTGGCCTCTGACTTTTCCTCTGGGAGCGGGATGTAAAACCCGGTAAATTTTTTAATTTATTTAAAATCTAATAAATAATAAATTAGTAATAAATTAATTAAATTAAAATAAATTAAACTAATTTAAAATATAATTAAATAAAGTAATAAAAAAATCCTAAAATATTAATTTATTAAAAGATGCTAAAACTTTAATATTGTTTTTAGTATTAATCAAATAAAGGAAGAATAAAACAAAATAGGAAAATAAAAGAAAAAGAGCAAGTGTGTTTACAGCTGAAATCCCTTCGGGATATGTTCTAAAATTAGGTGATAGGATCCTAGGAGAGAATCCAACAAACCTTTTCATGATTTTAGGCTGGCAGCCCCTTAATTTATGGCCACCCTCCACTACATAAAGGGAGTCCCTCCCTCTCAGAGACCTCACCCCTCTCTCTTGAATTACACTCTGTAATTCCTCCATCTCCTCTCCCTCGGCCATCCCTGTTTTGAAACAACCACCACCGCTGCCCAGCAGCCACCACTGTGGACCACCACCATGATTATCAGTGTTGACCACCACGAGCACCATCTTTATCATCATCATCACATAGTGCTTCTGGTTAATTTTCACTCTCTGTTTCAGAGATATATCTATACACAGGTTTATATATATATAACACATAGTTGTTAGTTGTTTAATTCTAATCTTTAAGAATTCAAACATAGATGAATATACTATGTTTATTAAAATGGAATGTAACAAAAATAGAGAAGAAGAAGGTTCTAATATATAATGATATATATATATATAACAGCGATATATATATATACGTAAGAGTAATGTATATAAACAAGTTAATCCATGTATAAAAATAGCATGCAATCGACTATGAAAATGTATGTACATCCCATGGAATTAATTATAAAATATATTGGGAAATAAAACCATAAAGAAAAATCAAGGAAAAACCTAGAAATCCAGAAGTTTCAGCGCCATTAATGGCTGCTCCAAAGCTTTGGGTCGACTCACTATGTGGTTGAGTCGACTCATGTGCCTTAGAGACTTAGTTTCTCCTTTGGGTCGACTCGTGGACCATTTGAGTCGACCCATGCACCTCTGCCTTGGTCCTTGGGTCAACTCACTTCATCTTGGGTCGACTCAGAGTGGGCCCTTGCCTTTAGGTCGACTCACAACCTCTTTGGGTCGACCTAGTACGTATGTTGTGACCTATAAACCTTTTGAGTTGACTCACTTCCCTTTGGGTCGACTCACAGTGCATTTACATGCCTTAGGGTCAACACCAGCCTTTCCTACATCGACCCTTTGAGACCTGTGAGGCTTGGGTCGATTCACAGACCTCGTGAGTTGACCCACAACCACCTTATACCATGTTATACGATCTTGGGTCGACTGACAGTCCAGTGGTGTCGACTGACAAACCTAGTGAGTCGACTCACAGAACCTATGCTGAGACTGCTCCCCTTTGAGTGGACACACAACCTTGCTGTGTCGACTCACAGCCTTCTGTGACACCTTTGGGTCAACTCAGAGACCCTTTCGGTCAACTCACAATGATGAAAAATCTAAAAAACTTTCTGAAACTAATCCTAATTGCTTAGACTCTATTTGGACATCAGTTTAAGGGTAAATTAAATTAATTGAAGATTAATTTAACCCCAAAATCAAAGATTAAAACTTACAAAAATGGGGAAGGGTCCGTTTAGTAGCTATAAATAGTTTAATAGCTTTATTATGGATTATGATGAATTGTACTACATAATCAGAGTGACGAGAATTCTTACCTTTGCTTTATAATTTATTTAAGTTTGCATTGGATATTAGGTGAGTGATTTACATTTTATATACTTTCAATAAAACCCTCGTATTCCCTAAATTATGTTGTAAAAGGAAAAATGCATATATTTAACTACTTTCAAATGATATTGTTTTCTCTTGTAAATTCATGGTACAAATGTTTCCTATATATATGGCGATTATGAGATATGATTCTTGGGAATGAAAAGTCCAAGGGAAAGCCCTCCTCAGGAGGTGACTCTAGCCAATTAGGGAAAAGACCCGATTGGAATTCGTCGTTAATCTAAGTTGACTCAATGGTTTAAGGGACAGTCCGGGTGTATCCGGTGACCTTTGTTGACCCAAGGTTATTCAATCATACCATATTCTTGATTTTGACTTATAACAACATTTAATTTGAAATTACTAATGATTATTTTGTGCAAAAAGTTGAGTTTCAGGACCTTACAGAATCAAGCTTAAAACTTCTTCTTTAATGAAGAAGTGTCGACACATTCAGAAGAATTGGAAGAAGTGTCGACACAAAAGATAGAAGTGTCGACACCTTTGAAGATCCAATGAGCTCCAGCTTTTCAAACTTCCAAGTGTAAAGGAAGTGTTGACACAAAGATGAAATGTGTCGACACATTTTGACTCCAGTGAGCACCCTTCTTCTGAGCTAAGGAAAACCAGCTAAAGTGTCGACCCCTCAAAGAGTTGTGTCGACACCAAGACACCAAGAAGCAATTGTGTCGACACTTTGAAGATTCCAGTGAGCTATTTTTCACAACTTCTGAAGACCAGATATTTGTGTCGACACCAGAAGACTTTGTGTCAACACCTAAGCTCCCGAAGACATTTGTGTCGACAACTTGAGACATTTGTGTCGACACAAAGTGCGGAAATTCAAAAATGCTGAAGCCCTCCAACGGCTATTTTTTGGCATTAGATGTGTGCACAGAAGCTTCAACGGCTCTATTCTCCCTTGGACTATATAAGGAGTTATTTTTGAAGCTTCAATCGCAACTATAATCATCAAGAACATTCAATACACTTCCAACAACTAAGAGAACAAGCTCTTTACTTTTCATACTTTGTTTTTCTCTTATCTGTAACAATCTTTTTCTCTGATCATTTATTGTAATACTTCTGAGAGTTCATTGATTGTAAGCGAGAATCACTTTTAGTGTAAACTCCTCATACTAAGGAGTCCTCATCCTAAAAACTTTAAGGCTCCTCTTTACCATAAAAAGAAGGTTCTTCTCTTTGCCATAAAAAGACGTGGTTGCGATTCACCAAGTGAAGAATCAGATTGTACGAGGCTTCAATTCGTCCATCAAAGAATTAGATTAGTGGATTCAAAAATCCCGAGGCTCTTGGGGAATGGATTAGGTCGGGAAGATCGAACCACTATAAATACTATTTTTATCTTTTTACCTTAAACTCTTTTCTTATTACTTTTAATCTACCATTTTCTAACTGTCATTTAAAATTAAAGAGTTTTGAAAAAGATACTAAGTTTGCTAAAACAACCCATTCACCCCCCCTCTGGGTTGATATTTGGGACAACAACCTTAATCAGGATCGTTTAGGGAACAAACCTGGGTGCAAACCTATGGTGACTCTATTTCAATATTGGGTCCAGTAGGCCAAGCTACTCGGAGTTATATATGGCATTGTTATGCACAAGCTGCTCCTATTGCCTGTGATTTGATATCTTCCACTCTTAATGAGCATATCGCTAGACCATTATTATGATACAGACCTATATTGTCTGGTATTTGAGGATACCACTATTGTCCAGTTGAGATCATGATGACTTGCATTGATGATGAGGCCATATAGAAAAAGACATATATATATATTCAGGAAAGTAATTATAGGTTGAAAGAATGCCTTTTGAAAAGTATTTGTGGGCTAAAAGGATGCCCTTATGTAAGAAAATGATGGGTTGTGTGATTACCCTTTTTGAGTATACGGTATATGTTATACCATGATTATGTTGATGTACAAAACTATTTGCATCCCCTATTTTAAATTGTATCTTATTATACATATTTTCATTCACTAGCTTTAGTTGACATTGTAAAATATAACATTTCAAAAAATCAAGAAAGAAGCTAGATGATGGACTCTACAACTTTAAGGGATCCAGGAATAAGGACCTCTAGGACATGCATTTATTTTCGCTTCCGCATTTGAATAAAGTATCAATATCATGAATTATTGGAATAATGGATTATTATTGAGACATTATAGACTGTTGACATATTTTGATTATATTAGATTTTTATTGCTTAAATCCTTGGTATTGAGATCTTTTAGCATATTATTAGCTAATTGTTAAATATGACTTACTTGGTTCATTGCGCTAAGGCCTAATATCCAAGACCGGTCACCTTTCCAAAATTGGAGTATGACAAGTTTGGTATCAGACTATAAGTTAAAAGTATTGCATTATGTCATTAGTAGAGGTCTGGATCCCTAGAGTTATATGTTATAAGTTCTTTGATGAAACATTAGCTTATATCTATTTTATTTTGACCATCAGTGAGATGGCTCACCCAAGACACGATGTGAGTTCTAGATATACATCGGTAGAAAATGCACAAAGGGAGCAAACTCCTAGTACTACTCCAGTGGCTTCAGAAGTTCCAAAAACCCCAGTAGCTCCAAAAGCCCCAGTTGCTCCGGTAGCACCAGATGTTCCAGAAGTCCCAGCTGCCCCAGTTGTCGAAGGAGCCTTTCAAGCCCTCTAAGCCCTGGTAAGCATGATGTCTAGGCAACAATCTTAGCCAAGGGTGGTTAGTTCTGATAGGTCTATGAGCTTAAATAAAGGCTCAGTGTTTGAGAAATTCTTGAAGGCACATCCTCCGACCTTTAATGGGTCAACCAACCAGGATGATGCTGAAACATGGAAGCTAAATATTGAGAATATCTTTGAAAGATTGGGATGCACCAATGAACATAAGGTTACATTTGCAACCTATGTCCTAGAAGGACAAGTTGAGCATTGGTGGCGCATGGTGAAGTGCCAGTATAAAGAAAGAAAACATGAACTCGTCTGGATAAAATTCCTGACGTTATTCGATGATAAATATTACCCGGTAGCAATCAAGAAGCAGAGTTTCTGATGTTGGAACAAAAGGGAATGACAGTGGCAGAATATGAGGTAAAATTTGCTGAGTTATCCCAATTCATGTCACAGTATGTTATTGAAGAAAAGGACAAAGTGGTACTCTTCAAGAGAGGTTTATGCCCAGATATTCGTAGTAGGGTTTCACTATTTGAGGCAGAGACTTTATGCAAATTAGTGACCAGGGCTCTTTTGGTAGAAAAAAGTTTGGATGATGCACAGATGAGCAGATGGCTACAATCTAAGAGGTTCAGAGACTCGAAGCCAACAGGGAATAATTCTGGAGGCAACAATCCTGCCAAGAAGGCTTATATACAGCCATAGACCCAGACTAATGGGAATGATGCACAATTGACCTAGAATCCATGTAACCAATGTAGAAAGGTCCATTCTAATGGGAATTATTGCGATGGAACAACAAAAAAGTGTTACAACCGTGGTAAGATAGGACATATGGCCTCTTATTATAGAAATAAGGGGGCAGAAGAACAATAGGTGCAGCAGTCTTATCAGAATCAAAGGTCGCCTACACATAACAATGGACCAGGTCACGGCCAACCAAATCGTCAAGGAGATCAGAGACAGCCTACTTACAGCAAAGCTCAAGGATAAGGTGCACCTCCTCAAGGACGCATTTATACTCTTACTCGCGAGAAGGCAGAGGCTTCACCATCTATGGTGTAAGGTACTATCACCATATCCTCTGTTCCTGCTAGAATTCTTATAGACTCTGGTTCCACGCATTTTTTTGCTTCACCAAAGTTTTTGCACTGTTTATCTGTTATGGTAGAACCTTTAGATGGTGTTCTCGTTGTGTCCACTCCTATTGGGAACACAGTATTGGTACATGAGATATGTCGTCTTGGTGTAGTAGAGTTAGATGATAAGATGCTGCCAGTAGATCTCATATCTTTATATATTCGTGACTTTGTCTTAGGCATGGATTGGCTTTTCAAATATCATATGACCATTGATTTCTATTACAAGAGGATAGTTCTCAACATACCTGGGCAACCTAAGTTCTTTTTTTAGGGAGATGTAAGGTTATCTGCCCTACATGCAAATTGGACGTTGTGGAAGAGTTGTGAAGGCCTTTTGGCTTGTGAGGTAGTGATCGGTCGTCGTTCAAGCGTTGAATAAAGATAAAATTTATAAAACTAATTAAACTAACTATTTCGTAGAACAGTGGTTAAGATAGGGTGTCGATCCACAGGGACAATAAGGCTGAGTTGTGTTGTTCTACAATTAACTCCCTAATTAATTCGATTAAAAAGGAGTTTGTTTGATTAACTAATTTTAACTACAAAACAATTAAAATGAGATGGTTCTAAAATAAAGATGAAATTGCCATGGGTTGAGAATCCACCCTAGCTTTGTAACTAGAACGCTGCAATCAATAAACTAA
>JAUTBS010215332.1:0-11606 GCA_032361285.1 Aequorea victoria | reverse complement strand
TTTTAATGAAAAACTAGGAAAACAAAACTTTCAAGGAACTAGTTCATTGTTACTAGGGATAATTGTTCGGGAGCTAGGGTACGAAAGGAGAAGGTATTAGGCACCCCTCTTGCCTGATCTGAAAACCGACATCTACTGAAATCGTTTCTTTTGTTCTTGTCTTAAATTTATCAAAAGCAACAGATACAGAATGGGGGTTGAAGAAAGATCATACAAAAGAAAAGAAGAAAGTAAAACTCAACCTAAAACTAAGATTTTCTACGCATACTTACACTTAATTTAATGTCAAATGGGGGATGGCAACACATCAGCAGAGTTTATACATAGAAAAGCATACTATTAAAAAGAAAATATGCAGAAAAAGATGCTGGAAAGCCAATGGTTTTGCCAGAGGTGGGACACTCCACCTCCTCTTTAGCGCACGCCAATTACACATGGCGTGTGCCACTTTAGGACTCTCTGGAAGTGGCGCGTCACTATGGGGGAGTGAGCTCGACACTAGGAGGTCCAAAAGAGGCTATTGTTTTGAAAAAAACAGTGTGCTTTTGTGCGCAAATGTATTTTTATACGAAAAAGAAAACAATGATATGACAATCCACAAAGAATCTTCAACACGTAGTCTAAATCCTATATTTCATGCTTCTTCTATGTACTTAAAAGCTACGAAAAAAAGAAGGCTAGCATGCTTTTCTAGTAAGAAGAAAAAAATGCATAAAAAAAAATGAAATTGGGGAGAATGAGGCCAACGGCCTCTTTCTCCCCTTTTACCGAATAGAATGAAGTTAAAGTAAAGGAAAAGATAAGAAAGAGTGGTTTATCATACATCCCGAGCGAAAGGCGGAGTTTCAAGCAATTGGGTAGTTTCCTCAAATACGGTGCGTCTTATCTCGGAAAGCCTCCTGCGCGGTCCTCGAGTCCTTAGAATTGATCTGATGCAAGGGTTTGTGTATTGATTGGGTATTGGTTTTATTCAACCCAGTCCTTAATTTTGTAGCATATTGAATCCTTCCTCAGGTTTTGAATTCTGTAGAGTATTAGTACTTATGAGTTCTGTGGTCCAAAACAACAGGGGAAAGGCCTCCTATTTATAGATTTTGGGCGAGGAATCTGCCAAAAGGGTAGAATCTTCCTCTCAAAATGTGGCGCGCGCCAGGGTGAAGGTGGCTTAGGGCACCTTGACTTGGTGTTGCCATGGGCACAAGAAAAGAGTGGCGTGCGCCAAGTTGGAGGGAAGTGGCTTAAGGTTTGAAATGAAGTAAGGTTCTTGGAGAGATGTGGCGTGCGCCACTTGAAAGGTGGTGCACGCCTGGTAGAGGCTGCACCGAGCGGTGTTTTTGGTATTTTAGGGTGTTTTGGGGTGTTTCACGGTATTTTGGGGTATTCCAAGGTATTCCTTGGACTTTGGGACCTGCACAGAGTTTCCTTCGATGCGGCTGATGTATGCATTCATCATTGGAAACGAACCGAAAATGCCTATGTACGGGTTAGTCAAAATTGGGGTGTCTACACATACCTTATTCACCTTTCATGTAATTAAATATTTTTTTATTTAAGGGTTTGGTGAATATATCTTCTAGTTAGTGTTCCGTACTTATAAATTTTAATGAAATATCTTCTTTTTGCACATGGTCTCTAACGAAATGGTGTCTTACTTCTATGTGCTTAGTTCTTCAATGTTGAATGAGATTCTTATATAAACTAATAGCACTTGTATTATCACATTTTATTAGAATTTTATGATATTTCAAATTAAAATCTTCTAATTATTGTTTCGTGTAAAAGTATTTGAGCGCAACAACTTCCTGCGGCTATGTATTCGGCTTCGGTGGTTGAGGTAGTTACAGAGTTTTGTTTCTTACAAAATCACAAAACAAAAGAGTTTCCTGGGAAGTGGCATGATCCACTAGTACTTTTACGGTCTAACCTACATCCTACAAAGTCGGCATCCGAATAACTTAGTATTTCAAGATATGTATTTTTGGGATACCATAAGCTTAGGTTAATTGATCCTACAAGATGTCTAAGGATTCCTTTTACAGCAATTAAATGTGATTCTTTCCGATCAGATTGATATCTATCACATAGGCACACACTAAACATAATATGAGGACAACTAGCAATTAAGTAAAGAAGGCTACCAATCATACATCGATACTTTTTGCTATCAATTAATTTACCTTTCTCGTTCTTGTCAATCTTTGTTGATGTGCTCATAGGAGTTCTACATGGTTTTTTTCCTCTATTTCAAACCTCTTTTAACGTCGATTTGGAATAATGTAAAATTTCTTTCGCACGCAAATACCAATAACATGTGAATGGCTTCTAATTTGGCTACAGGAGCATATATTTTTTCATAATCTATGTCTTCCTCTTGATTATAATCTTGGGCTACAAGTCTAACTTTGTTTCTAACTATGTTGCCCGTTTTATCCTTTTTATTTCTAAAAAAATCCATTTTGTTCTTATTGTTAGCCACAAGGTTAAATAAACTAATTATTGATTTAATTATAATAAACAAAGTTTTAATCAGATCAAATATTTTTGGAATATCTCTTTTATACATGTTACTAAATCAATCGTTCAAATATTTTTAAAATACTTATGAACGGTTAACACCCATCATTGGGGTTAATCTTGTACTTAACAAGTTTTAGAGATGTTTCAGGTACTAAGTCATGTATTTAGAAATATGAAATCAACTCTCAAATAAGGCATAAGCTCAGAATAAAGACAAAAAGTTTTCAAGAAAAGTTCAAGTTTTGAGTTGACCCAAAGTAGACATTGAGTGGACCCAAACATGCATGCCCTTGGTATCTTCTGCAATAGGCGACCATGAGTCGACCCAAGTCATACAACTCTCAGGACTTTCCTTTGCAGTGACCATGAGTCGACCCAAGGCAAGCGTGAGCTGACACAACAAGACAATAAGTCGACCCAGAGCCACTGGGAGTTGACCCATACCTCATGTGAGTTGACCCAACCGAAGGCCTACAATAGAAACTCAGACACTACCATTGTGAGCCAACCTAAGCATCATCATGAGTTGACCCACAGACGAAAAATCTAAATTCTAAGAACTTTGAGTCGACCCAACATCACTGTGAGTCGATCCAAAGGCACAATATTAGGGATTTTCTACATGAATTTTGCATAGTATAGCTGTGCTTTTAGCTTGATTTCATAAGGTTTTTGAATTACAACGGCTACAATAAAGATCGATTTTATATATGGAGATTATTATAAATCATTCCAAGATCAGATCACCAAGAATCGTTACTTGATTTAAGGAACGTGATTTCAGAATTTTAAAAAGAGTATCTTTGACTGACAACGAATAGTTTTTGAGAATTATAAATTGAGGTATCCAGTAATAGTTCAGAAGCAACGAATACATTCAGATACTCTCATACACTGATACACTGATACGAAGAGAATACAACTACAAAAGAGATAATCATTCACAAGAAATCAACTGCTTGAGATTTATGATCTGTTAGAAAAATCCTATCAGCTTTGTTTATCAATTTTTTGGTTTTTGCTCTGAGAGTTCATTGTAATATCTACTCCGTTGAGAGAGTTTCTGGTTAGTGTTTGTACATCCAACTACTACAAGATCACTGTAAAAGTAAGGGTGAGTCACACATTACTGTTCTTTGAGTGTGGTATAGCACACAAAGGAAAATGTCAGAAGTGTTAGAAGCTTGGAAGTTTTGGAATGCAGCTTGGTGCATCTTTGTAAAATGTTTGAAGCAGACCCGTAAGTACTTATCGATAGTAGAAAAATCTCAAGAGAAGTTTGAGGAGTGGACGTGGGCTGCGATGGACGAACCACTATAAATGAATGGTGTCATCTTTCTCTATCTCTTCATCTCCATTTTGCTTGCTTGTGATTATATGTATATATGTTGTTTGTTTGATTTTAATTATTTTAAATTAGTCTTAAAACACGTAAAATTTGAAAAAATCCTATTCACCCCCCTCTAGGGTTATTCTTTAGATAACAATTGGTATCAGAGCCTCGTCTGTTGCTTTTGACTTAACAGTCTAAAAGGATCCTACGGCAACCTCTGCTGCAATCACCCATTCTGGGGGATAATCCACAAACAGACCACCTTTGTTCAGTGGAACAAATTATAATTATTGAAAAGAAAAAATTAAAATATACATATAAGCTGTGGATTATGAACTATAAAAAATTACTGTATATGGTCCTAAAAGACCTGTCAAAGTAATTGAAGGAATAACTATTCCAAAATATGAATTTGAATGGAATGAAATTGATATTAGATAGATACAATGAAATTCTAGAGCAACGAATCTACTATACGGTGCATTAGATCAAAATGAATTCAATAGAATATCCATATGTGAAACGGCAAAAAAAATATGGGCTAAACTTGAAATAACTCATGAAGTCACAAACCAAGTTAAAGATTCCAAAATTAGTATGTTTTTGCATTAGTATGAATTGTTTAAAATACATGATAATGAAAATATCTCTAGTATATTTACTCAATTTACTAACACTATAAACTCTTTGAAATCTTTTGGCAAAGTTTATACTAACATTGAGAATGTGAGAAAGATTCTTAGATCTCTTCCAAAGGGTTGGGATGCAAAGGTTATAGCAATCTAAGAAGCAAAAGACCTCAATGTGCTCAGCCTTGATGAACTCATAGGTTCATTAATGACACATGAGATTGTCATGAAAGAAATGTTGGAAGAAGACAAACTAAGGGCAAGAAGAGAAATAACCCTAAAATGCTCACAACCAGAGTCATCTGACAAAGAAGACTCAAACAATTTCGATGATGAGAATGAAGACATAGCACTTCTTAGCTGAAAATTCAATAAGTTTCTTAAAATGTCAAGAAACTTAAAAAGAAGACCCTTTAAGAAAGACTTCAACAAAGGAGAATCAAGTAAGAATGACAGAACGAAGAAAGATCCCCCCATATATTTCGAATGTAAGAAACTGGGGCACTTCAAGGAAGACTGTCAACTTCTAAAGAAAGATAAGCCCAATAGATGCTGCAAAAAAGTAATGAAAGCCACTTGAGATGACTATGATGAAAGTCAAAAAGAATCAACATCAAGCGATGAGAAGACTGTGAATCCCTATCTCATGGCAAATGGAAAAAATGATAGCGAGGATGAGGTAACTCTAAACTCATTTGATTATGATGAACTTCTGAATTATTTCAATGAATTACACTATGGATTTGAAAATATTGAAATGAAAAAACATAATTCTTAAAACAAAAGTTATAAGTCTTTCAAAAGAACTTGAAGAGTTACAAGTTTTAAATGAAACATTAACTCTTGAAAAAAATATATCTTCACATAAGGATAAAATAATTTAAAAAAAAAAAAAATTGAATCATTAAAATTGAAAGCAAATGATCAATTCAAAATTGTCACAAAGTTTACAAAAGGTGAATAAATTCTTAATAAACTTTTAGAACAACAAATATGTGTTTACAATAAGGTAGGCATAGGCTATGAAAAGTCAAATGATCAAAAGTTTTTAAAAGACTTAACAATATTTGAAATGCCATGCTGTGGACATTGTGGTAAATTAGGTCATATTAAAAAGAACTACAAAGATAAGAATATAATTTGTATTACTAAAAGAATGCATCATACAAAAACTAACATTAAAAGGACCCAAGAGAAAGGGAGTACCAAAAGAAATTGTATGATTGTTTCTTTGTAAGTGTGCTTACAGTCTACCGCATACAAGGATAAATAGTTCTGTCACTCCCTAAATTAGGGAATGGTGACCGACCATGGATTGTGGGCCTTAGCCCAACAAGCCAAGTAAGCCTTAAACAAAATTAGTTAACTATAAACTAATTATTTATTCAATTTTATGTATTTAAATGCTAAAAATCTTTTTTTCTTATTAATTGGGTCAACAGCCCACAAACATAAACCATATCCAAAAGTAACAAAAATAGGTCCAACAGCCCAATGTCTCAACACAATAATGTCATAGCGTCAAATGAAATATGCTAAATAGAATGTTGAAGCAACATATGAATGATAAATATCCTAGAGGTCAGAAGCTTAGATCTCCCATAGCAGTCCATCGATTAGATCACATCTCACTGGCTACCTGAAAATGTTATGGGACAACATCAGTATAAACTGGTGAATAGATTCATAGTACATACAGTTCTAAAATAGGGGATAAAATAAAGTGTATGATAACATAACATGGCACTGTAACTACAGCAGTATAAATATGGGTAATCACAAAATAATTTTTATCTCTTTTCATTTCATTTCATTACCTTTTCATTTTCAAGTTGGACGTCAAGTGTCCTCATATCATATAATAACAATATCATGATAATATGGTAAAGGCGATATGCTCATACACGAGTGAAAATAATGAATCAGTGCAACAGTAATAATCTGTGCATATAATAAGTACCAATGCCACATATACTCGGGGTCTCTTGACCCTTGGATCCAATATCGATATTAGAGTCACCACAGATTGGCGCCCGGGATTATTCGTCACACGATTCCAGTTAAAGTCACCGGACACACCTGGGCTGTCCCTTAACCGTTAAGTGGGCTAAGGTCAACGCGGATTCAAACCGGTTCTTTTCCTTAAACGGCCAAAGTCATCCTCGAAGAGGAACTATCCCTTGAATTTGATCACATCCCAAGAATTTCATCTCATGACCGCACCATATATATAATAAAGAGTATCAGTTTTTCATTATCTTTAACTCAAATATGCCATAGTTTTCACAGTAAAGTATATCATACATTTGTTTAAAGATATTTGAAACATAAATATTTTCCTTTAAATATTTATATAAAGAGTTTGCATATAAAGCGTAAGTAAAAGTATTTATATTAGATTTTGCATAAATAGTATAATGGAAAACATTTAAAACGGTTTTGGGGGTACGACGAATTATTTTGAAAGATAAATAGCATGAAAACTAATCACCTCAATTCCAAGCTATCTTCTACTGAACAATGGGTGCAAATAATCTCAACCTGATGTAATGAAATAATAAAAAACATTAAACAATGCTAAAGAATAAGCTAGGACTACCAAACGGTCCCTTAACCCATTTTATATTTTCCATTTGTATTTCTGGTGTTAAATTATTTCAAATTAATTTATTTTATCCTTTAAACTGATACCCAAACATGGCTTAAGCATTAGAATTAATTTTAGAACTTTTAATTAATTTGTACCCATCATGACTCGACACAAAAGGCCTCTGTGTTGACTCAAACAGAGAAAAAGGCAAGGGTGAGTCGACACCCAGAGGGTTTGGGTCCACCCAAAATGGTCTGCCAAGGCTTAAAAGGGCCAGTGGGTCAACTCATAGGGTCTATGAGTCGATCCAAGGGGTCTTAGGTGTCAAGGGGGTCGATGCCCAGGGACTAGTGTCGACCCTTAGGCACAAAAAGGCTCTGTGAGTCGACACACAGAGGTTGTGGGTCGACTCATAGGGCAAAACAGAGGCAAGGGTCAAGTGGTCTCGGCATGGTCTCGTGTGTCGATGATAGCCGTCGTTTATGAGGTCAAAGATAAATTTATAAAAAATACTGAGTAATATGAACTACTCCGTAGAATAGCGTGTAAGATCGGGTGTCGGTCCACAGGGACAAAAAGGCTGAGTTGTGTTGTTTGCTAATTAATTATCGAATTAATTAAATTCAAATGATTTTTGTTTGATTATCTAAATTAACTAACAAGACAATTAAAATGAAATGATTCTTAAATAAAGATGAAATTGCCAAGAGTTTGGGAATCCACCCTACGTTCGTAACTAGAAATCTACAATTAATAAACTAAACATGCATTCATTCAACAATGACTCGTTTTGACTACAAGTCGGAACGGGGTCGACAAGAGGGTTAACATGAAAGCAACCCGGCATAAGTTATTTTTCCGTAGCACGGATCGTTTCTAATGGCACGATCCATCTCATCTTAGCATAACCTATCACACGTCCCTATCATGCATCTAAGATACCATTTGCATAACCTTCCCATTCACAATCACATAAAGTAAAGACGGTATCGAAATCATAAAGTTAAATCTGATTGATTAAGAATCAAACCTCGAGTTATACAAAATAGTTAAATGAAATACACGAAAAGTAAATCAAAATGCAAAGTTCATAGTTACTCTACTAGGGTTTCATCGAAACCCTAGGCAGGAGGAGTTAGCCGCTCATGGACGAGGGTGAGGAGGACGATCCGGCTAGACGAGCCCTTTCCATCTTCTTCTTCCTTGTTCCTTGAAACCCTAGCCTCCTTAGAACTTTTCTTCAATGATTTTCGAACCCTAGCTTCTGAAAAGAAGCTTCCTTTTATACCCCCTCGACAAATCTCGCGAAAACAAAAATTAAAAACTGTTCTGCCGCAGAAAGTCCGGACAGAACTCAGTTGAGTCCGGACAAAACTCAGCAAGAGTCCGGACGAAAATGGGAAAGTCCGGACGGAATGAATCTGAGAGGGTCACTTTGATTAACATATGAAAGTTCGGACGGAAAAAGTAAGAGTCCGGACTTTTGGAGGCAGATTGCTCATCTTTTCTCTGTCTTGCTCTATTTTTTGCTCTTTAAGCTCATTCTTGTCACACGTTCGACTTTCCACTCCTGCACACGAAACACAACAAAAAAACTAATTAAATGGATGAAACGAGGATAGAAAACATAAGTTAAGGGCTTAAATGTGTATATTCAAGCCAAGATCAAGCAGCATAGTGGGGATGAGCAAGGTATACCCTCACAGGAGGAGAGACCTGGTGGTCAGGCGCATCAGATGCTCCAAATCCTACAGGCTATTGCCCGTCTGACAGAGACAAACACCCGTTTGCTGGGTATGCAGATGGAAAGGGGTGACAAGTCTCGGGCTAAGCAGTTCAAGGATTTGGGAGCGAAGGAGTTCAGTTGAACTACTGACCCGACTGAAGTAGAAAGTTGGTTGGAGAATGCAATCCATATTCTAGATCGGCTGGAGCTGACGGAGGATGAGCGAGTCAATCTCGTTACCTTCATGTTTAGAGGAGAAATGAGGAATTGGTGGGAGGCCACTGAGAAACTGCTGAACCTGCCCTGCCCAGGTGTGGAGCCTCCTACACCTCAAGTGATCTCTTGGGCTCGTTTCTCTAGGACCTTTGAGGAGCGCTACAAACCTACCTCCTACAAGTATGAAAAGGAGCAGGAGTTTATCGAGCTGACCCAGAAGAGCTTAAGTGTGATAGAGTATGAGATGAAGTTCACAGAGCTGTCCCGATATGCACCTCTCCTTATACAGGACGAGGAGACTAGATGTAGGAGATTTCAGAGAGGGCTAGACTTTACCATCAAGACTAGGTTGACAGGCCTAGGGATCGGCAACTATGTGGATCTGGTAGACAAAGTCAGAATGTTTGAGAATGACCTCAAGGAAGGGTTGAAAAGGAGAGAGGATTACAAAAAGTGGAAGTTTGGAAATGCATCAACAGGGAAGGCATGGAGGAATGACTCAAAGAGCAATGCAAACAAATCACTGGCTTTCAGAAGCCAAGGCCATCAATCGACTGTGAAGATTACAGGATTCAAGGGGAACTAGCCGAGTGGTGGAGGTTTCGATAAGGGTGAGAAGTGGAATCACCCCACATGCCATCAGTGCGGAGCTACGGACCATTTTGTTAAGAATTGCCCTAGCAGAAAGAAGAAGATCATTTGCTACCAGTGCAGAACAAGGAAAAGGGTATTGTTGAGGGATCAGTTGCTCCCTGTCGTGTATTTGCTATCACTAGACAGGACACGCGAGCGACTCCCGATGTGGTGATAGGTATTATTACTGTCTTCAGTAGAGATGCGTATGTTCTTGTGTATCCGGGGTCACACATTCATTTGTAGCACCTATCTTTCTGTCTCGGGTAGAAGGCATCATACCAGAGTGCCTAGATTCTACAGTTACCATAGCCACGCCCCTATAACCTTGTGATTGCAGATTTTAGGTATTCGGGGTAGACTTGGTTCCACTAGTGCCGAGGAGAGAAGACTTTTTGTGTAATACATTCAAGATGGAACTGTAATGAGTAGACAGTACTTGGTTTATCATTTGACATTGGTTGGGATTGTGTATCCCTTAGTTAGTTTATTTTCTGTATGTGGGATTTTGGGATGGAGTATTCCTTCCTAATTATTATGTTGATGCTTTTGAGCTATGGATGTTGATGCTTATTTTGGGGCAATGCGGAGTGCATCCGTTGATTTTGATATCATTTATGCATATGTTGGTTTAGGTGAGCCGTACCACCCCACCCACGTGGGATTAATTACCTATTTGGGAGTAGGGTGTTACAGAATGTGTTCCTACTTGATGATAGTCTTGCAGTTTTCGTATGTGAATTAAGGATGGAAGGCATACGGTCTGTAGTTGAGTTGTTGTTGTGTACGCATTATTGAGATTCAGGTGGAGCCTGTGTTTATATTGTTATATTGATTGTTTCTTTTCAGGTTATTTTAGAGACGATTGAATCGTCTGGTTATCCAAAAAATAAAAATAAAAATTGCCAAAATCTTTTAAAAATTCTACACTCAGAAGAAAACATGCCTAGCCTATATAAAAATTAACTCTCATAACCTGAGAAACTAGGCAAAACACGATAACACAAATGATGAGTTACAAAATATAATGTTAAAACACTACCAATCCAAAAGTTATAATGTTAAGGAATCCAGATTTCTTAATATTTTTGAAAATTATTTAATGAGTTAGTTAAGCTCATACTTGTGACTTTTTTAATCTTAGGTACCATTGGATATTGTTGGTCATTGATTTGTCTTCTTCAACAGTGTATTATATGGATTCACTTCAAAGTAAAATCAACTCAACTCTTGAGGTTGTAACCAACATGCAAGTTTATCAATTGTATGCATTGTGATTACAAATTTTCAACTATTATAATTGTTAGAAAAAATAGATTAAATTAATTTATTTTTAATCTAGTATTTTATGGCAATTTGGATTATTTTCTTATGTAGGTTATCTTGTTCCCATTATGGCTTTTGCTGAGTTTTGGATATGAAAGATTCAGTTATGATATGTATGGAATAGTTAGAAGAGAAAAGTTTTTCAGAAGATCAGTTTCATTCTTTGAAGATTTGTCACCGCTCGAGCGGACTTGGGAGCGCTCGAGCAGTCTTCATGCAGATTTAGTGAGTTCGTTTGGTTAAAAGGTGGAAAAAGGCCTTTGTTGAAGGGTGCGATAGAGAGAGCGGAAACAAAGAACAATTAGTGGTCTCTCCATTCTCCCAAGACAATGCTGATTGAATACATCAGACTGAAGATTACTTGAAAGGATTTTCAAGAACGGCTTTGAGGATTCGTTGCGCGTGGGAACAAGGCACGGAGAATGGTGAACGAGGATTCGGCATACAAGGTTACATTGTAGATTGAGGATTCAATCGAAGATTGTAAGTTGTATTGTAACTGTTCGACTGATTATAGTGCATTAATTTTCTGGACTGGAATCGGTCCCGTGGTTTTTTCCCGTTTAGATTTTTCTACATATAAATCCTGTGTGTTTAATGGTTTGATTTATTTTCTGTCTTCACATAAATTAATTA
>JAUTBS010215221.1:0-11608 GCA_032361285.1 Aequorea victoria | reverse complement strand
CTGCTATTTTACTTTTGGTATACTACATTCTGCTATTACTCGAAGAGAAGGAACCTCTAGCTCTACAGGTAGGACAACTTTTATCTTGTATACTAGAGAGTATTGGGTGACTTCTGTCGAGGTTCAGATTGACGTCTTGTACCCCTAAAGGGCAAATGATAACTTTTTTTGGACAATCCTTACTGGCTTCTATTATCCTTTGCAGGATTCTCTTAATATTCTTATTAGCTGCCTCAACTTCTCCATTAGTCTGTGGTCTGTACGGGGATGACTTGTGCGCAGTGATTCTGTACTTTTCCAGCAAATCCAGTACTTCTCCTTGGAGGTGAGATCCATTATCTGATATAATTTTGTGAGGAACACCATATCAGCATATAACATGTTATGCTTGATAAACTTGGCCACGTGAAAAGCTTTGAGGATTGAAAATGAAGTAGCCTCGACCCATTTAGTGAAATAGTCGACGGCTACTAAGATGAATTCTTATCCATTCAAAGATTTTGGCATGACTTTTCCAATGATCTCTATTCCCCAGACTGAAAATGGCCAAGGGAAAGTCATACGGTATAGTTCTGATGGTGGGAGGTGTACTAGATTTGCATGGATTTTCCACTTGCGGCATCTTTTGACGAACTTAACACATTCCGTTTCCATCGTCATCCAGAAATAGCCTTGCCGTAAGATCTTCTTGGCCAACATCATCCTGTTCATGTGAGGCCCACAGACTCTTTCGTGCACTTCTTTCATGATTTCTTAACCTTCTTCGTCTGTTGCACAAAACTTGTTCACCCCCAAATAAGCCCTTTTATACAACTTTTCACCACAGATGACGAATTGAGCTGCTAATCTTCTAATAGCTCCCTATCCTTTTCACTGGTGTCTTCTGGATATTTTCCCTCCTGAATAAAGTTCCAGATGTCGTGGAACTATAACAAACTATCTCTTTCTTCTTGCTCTAAGACTGCAACTTCGTATGCCCTCATACTCATCTGTTCAATCACTAAAGGCCTCATTTAGGCCTTTGTGAGTATGTCAATCATGGAGGCAAGAGTGACAAGGGAATCAAAAAATTCATTATGAAGTCAGGGTACATGGATGAAAATGACTTTCTCAAAGCTGGGGATAAGTTGGTCGAGCTCATGGTAGTACGGTATCAGTTTTTTCTCCTTGACTTTCCATTTCTCACTGGCTTGAAAACGACCAAGGTGGAGTCACCGATCACTTCTAAATTTCTCACGCCCAACTCCAAGGCAGCTTCCATCGTGGCGATACACATTTCATATTGAACTTGATTGTTGGTGACCTCAAAGTTTAGTTTATAGGCAACCGAAATATGCGAATCATCTGGAGTGACTAGCAGTATTTCGATTCCGTAACCATATTGGTTTGAGGCACCGTCAAAATATAACATCTACTGCTAATTCTCAACTTTCAACACGTTTTCATCGGGAAATTGAAAATCTGAGTCTTCTTGTCCCTTAACTAGCTGATTGGCTAAGAATTCTGCTACGGCTCATCCTTTTACCAATTTTCTGGTCATGTAGTGCAGTTTGAATTTGACCAATAGTAATAACCATTGGGCCAATCTTCCTGTCAGTGCAGGTTTTTCGAACAAGTACTTGAGTAGGTCCAGTCTGAAAATCAACACTACAGGGTATGCCAATATATAGTGTCGTAACTTCTTTGATAACCACACTAAACCCCAACAAGTTTTCTTCAGTGGTGTGTATCGGGTTTCACAATATGTCATCTTTTTGCTTAGGTAATAAATAACATTTTCTTCGTCGTTGTCCCCTTTTTGCACTAATATGCAGCCCATTGCAGACTCATTTACTGATAGGTAGTGACACAGCTTACCAAAACCATAATTACAATATAATAAGAAGGGATGCATTTTGCATTGCCCAAAAAGCATCATACATATAGTTCACAAAGGGATACTCCATCCCGATATACAAAAAGGTAAGCTAAACCACGAGAAACTCAATCTCAACTATGATTACAAACATAATAATCATCTGTTTACTATTACAAACCAAAAAGAGACTGTTACACAAGAAATCTTCTTTCTTATAGGATCCTCATCCTGGCACTAGTGGACCAAAAATCTATCCCAAGCTATGATCTGCAACCACAAAGTTATAGGAGAGTGGTCTTAGCATTAAAATGAAACAAAATATAAAATATATCCGCCATGAAGCATTTTATGTAAAAGAAACATCACACACACACAGATAAGAATAGATTTCATGATCTTCAGATAACATACATTGAAATACATTTATCAAAGCATTTTAATAAACTCAACATCCACGTATTATACTTCCTCAACATATATATATAACACAACATCCAACTGACGCTTTACAGTGCCCAAGTACTTATTTAACCTCATGATCTGGAGTTTCAACGGTACAGTTATCTCAAGATACAATGCACTTTTATTTGAGCGGCGAGTGTGGGGGCCACTCATTAATACTAGTGGTAAGTGTCGCATGTCCACCATTGGACCACCGCCCAACTTAGGGGCTACAAATGTAACAGCCACCAAGGGCTATGGCCCCAAGGAATAACATCTGTCCATCACTGGACCTCCACCCAACTTGCGGGCAATGCGTCTAAGGCCATCCAACACCCACACAAGGGGTAAAGCCTTTAAACCCATCAAATACCCACACAAGGGGCCCACTCGAGATCGTTACCCACTATAACTTAGCACACTCAAGCAAAATATCAAACATAAGATATATTTTTTGATCTCATCAAACCCATTATGAAAATGGGGCCACATTTGATTAAACCAAGGATTAACTTCATTTGAATCAACAAAATATGCTTTAAGAAAATACCTATGAGATCATCACAAAACATGTTATCAAAACATTTAAGATAACCACATTTTCTATATTTCATTTTAATCAAGCTAGCCACTCCCACCTTTCACTTGAGCACTTCACAAATGACCTCCTTGATCATGAGGCATCATTCCCTCGTCCATGGTTATGCCTTCGGGACCTAGATTACATAATAATTTATGAATAAGAATCAATTTTATGCTTCATATGATTCCTAACATCTTACGTCTTGACTCTATGGTCTCACAAGATTCTTAGTTCCTCTTGGAACTTCATCGACCCTTGATTTTTTAAGGTTTCCAATCCTACCATGCTTGGTGAATTCAAATAAAAGGATTAAATCTTTATAATAATTCTTGGTAAATCTTCAGAAGCTAGACATGGTCATAAGCTATGTTTTTCAAGAAGAAACCTAAAGCCAAAAGTGTCCACAAAGGCTTAGAAATATCACTGGAAGAAAGCTATTTCTATGCTTTGAGTCAACTTAAAACTGGGTTGGGTCGAATCATGAGCCTCTGGGTAGAATCACCCTTCCTTCGGGTCGACTCAAGATGCTCACAAAAGGGGTTTGGGTCGAGGTATGGGCTGAGGTTCATCGACTCACGCATGCTGGATTGAGGTTGGGTCGACTCACATGCGCTGGGTCTTGGTTTGGGTCGAGGGGTGGGCTGAGATACATCGACTCATGTGTGCGGGGCTTAGGATGGGTTGACTCACATCACGCTTGGGTCGACTCACGACCTAGCCTGTTAAAATTATAGAGAGAAACTCCAATTGAGTTGACTTATTATCCACGTGGGTTGACTCATGTCCACTCCTAATAAAACAACAGAGGTCAAATCGATTTGAGTTGACACCCTCAAGGTTTGGGTCGACTTAATCTCTCACCTGTTAAAATAACAGAGAGCCTCACGGTTTGAGTCGACAACTATAAGACTTGGGTCAACTCAAACCCTCGCCTGATAAAACTACTGAGGGCTAACCACTTTGAGTTGACTCACAGAGGGTCTAGGTCGACTCAAAGATCTAAAAACGTTGATACTCTATTTTCTGTGCATTTTTTGAAATAAGGCTCTATTTGGGATGAAAAACGTAATTTTTGTACATCTCTCAAGGCTTTACGACACCCATAAACTTCTTTTCTCCATAACGTATTCATTCCACACTCCAAAACTCTTTATAAGGGTCTTTCTACCAAGATTAAGAACCAAACTTCAGATTTCTCCCATAAAAACACCCAAGAATGGATAAAAGGGAGATCTGCAAAGTGCATGAACCTAGAGCAAGAAAAAACTAAGAAAGAAGTTTTATTCTCTGATTAAGAGAGGTATTTCATGATATGAAACACTTGCGAGTCGAGGGTATAGTTCTTACCTCAATAATTTCAAATGAGGACGTCAATGGCGGTTTACTCCGCTTCCTCTTCTCCTCTTTTCTTCTTTTCTTCCGATTATGGATTGAAAACTACACCACTCCTAGTTCCAGAACCTTCAATGCCTTGCAAAACTCCTTACTCACCTTCTCTCCAGAACTCTCTGTAACAGCTGGAAGGAACCTCAGAGATTTAGAAGAAAGACGTGGGTTTTGAGTCTAAAGAGAGAGAAACCAGATTTCTTAAGCCTCCCACTTTCTGCCTCGTAATGATGGAGGCACAGGAATGATGGGACAAAAATATGGGGCTGTCAGCCACAATCCACTGATATGCTGATTGTTTACAAAATAAAGCCACCATATTTTATTTTAATGCATAAAATATTCTACTATTCTCATTTTAGAGAATTAAATTAACTTGGCTTAAAAATACACTTAAGTCCTACTTTTGGGGTTTACGAATTAATTCCCATCACATTCTAATTAATAATTCAGGCTAAAATTAATTTAATAATTACCTTTTAAGGCTTAATCAACATTAATTATTCTTAAAATCTTTCTTTTAAAAGAAATAAATTACGTGATGTTACAGGTAGAGGATTAACAGTTTACCTGCTTCTGGAGAGAAAAGCCTCAGAGGCTTTTGTAAATACTCTTAGATAGACTCGAAGGCATTCTGACAATACTGATCCCATTAGAATTTCGTATTCTTTCTGAGTAAACAGAAAAGAGGTTCACAGGTTGTAGTCAGCTTCGATATGAAACGACTAATGAACTGAATCTTTCCAATGAATCCTCTAACTTCTTTCTCAGTCTTCGGGGGAGGCATTTCCAAAATTGCCTTAATTTTAGAAGGATCCACCTCTAACCCTCTTTGGGTGATGATGAATCCTAACATTTTACCTGCTGTAACTCTAAAAGCACATTTTTGCGGGTTCAGCCTCATTCTGTACTTCTGGATTCTCTCAAAGAATTTCTCTAAGGTCACAGTATGTCCTTCACGATCTTTGGATTTGACAATCATATCGTTGACATATACTTCTACTACCTTGTGTAACATGTCATGGAGTAATGCTGTTGCAGCACGTTGATACGTGGCTCTTGTATTTTTCAAACCGAAAGGCATAATCCTATAATAATACGTTCCTCACGGCATGGCGAATGTAGCCTTTTCTCTATTTTTGGGGCCCATAAGGATCTGGTTGTAACCTGAGAATCCTTCCATAAACAATAGCAGGGCATGACCAATATTGTTGTCCACAAGAACGTCTATATGTGGCAGAGAGAAGTCGTCTTTAGGACTTACCTTGTTAAGATCATGGAAGTCAACACAAACTCGCATCCGTTCATATTTCTTTAGCACAGGGACAATATTAGCGACCCACTGGGGGTACTCTGTCACCTGAAGAAAGCCAGCGTTCACTTGTTTGGTAATTTCCTCCTTAATTTTGAGGGCCCAATCAGGTCTTACATGTCTTAACTTTTGTATCACGGGTTTGGCATTGGGGTAGTGGGGTATTTTGTGCTGGATAATTTCTGGATCAATTCTGGGCATGTTTGCATATGACCAAGCGAAGACATCTTTAAATTTCTTTAATAATTGGATTAATGGCTCACGTTCTTCATTTCATAAAGTATAACCAATCTGGACCATTTGTGGATCCTCTCAGTACCCAAATTTACTAAAAAAAATTCTTTAATTAAAGGTTTAGCGAGTATATCTTCCTCTTTTTCAACTAAAAGTTTTAGTTCTTGGGGAACAACCCCATCAAAATCATTTGAGTCAAAAATCAAACATTCAAATGAAAGTATCACAGGGTAACCAAAAGAGTTCTTCATGTTATTGTTATCAACAGCGAAGGTTACAGATTTTGATGTATATTGAGCTGAATTAGAAGATCGAGACACCCCAATAGGTGAATGCTCAATGGACTCACCACTGGACTCTGAATCTGTAGATGTAGACGAGTCTGACTAAGACTCAGACTCACTCTCTACATCATCTAACATATTATATTCTTAAGCCCAATTATCTATTACAACTCTACTTTCGTTCGTTATTAAGCTAGAGCAGTCGAGTGGCTCGTCGCTGCCCAACATGGCGATCTCCTCCTCACCTTCTTCTGCGTGTATTAGAGCTGCTCCCTTAAAGAGTGACCCCGTTGTGAATTTCTCCAGGTCCTCGATCCAGTCTTTCTTGCGCTTTCCCTGCTACGCCTTCATCTTCTGCCTCGTCTTCCTCAGGCTTGCTATCTGTGAGGTGATGTTCAAAGAATATTTCCAGCCCAAGTGTCTTCTACCCAGCCTCTCATCAATCCATGGTTTTGGAAATCCACAGAATGGAAAAGTCTCACCTTTCTTTACAAACTGCCCATTTAGAGGCCCATAGGCTGGCAGCAGAGCCAGATATTCTGTCTTGCTTTTTATGGCCCATGCCTTCTTATGTGCTTCCACTTTCTCTTTAGCAAAGTTCTAGATTGTGGGCTTGTATCCCAGACTAAAGGTATGGCTATTGCCCTAAACACATATCGGTTCAGTTCTACCTTGTTGACTTCTTCCAAGCCCTAGGCCTGGGAAGTATGACATTTTTTCCATCATTGTAACTACCTGAGGTTTTATGTATCGCTGCTCTCCAGCCATCAAAGTCTAAATAGTTGTGGATTTATTGAATTCAAAACCACTCAAGGTGAGATCTTCTTTCCTGTGTTGTATTTCAAGCAAAAGGATGCCATCAGTGGTAGTTGTCTAGATGCTTGATTCACTAAAAATAGTTAGGACAACCCCACCCCTTATGATTTTGACCTTTTAATGGAGGGTGGATAGAACCGCCTGCACATTGGGGTAATGCAACCAAGGTCGGCCTAACAACAGAATGAAGGAGTCTAACACATTCAGTACGTGAAATTCTATCTCATTTTTGGTGGGTCCTATGGTAACATCGAACTTGACTACCCCCAGCACGTTCTTGCGGGTATTATCATAGGCTCGTACCCCCTGGGTAGTTGGCGTGAAGTCCTGCTCTTTTAACCCGAGGTAGTGCGCTGTTCTGAGTGGGCAGACATTCAGTGCTGACCTATTATTTATTAATACCACATGTATCCATTTTCTAAGGCACTTAGCTGTTATATGGAGGGACTTGTTATGTAGAGGTCCTTCGATGGGAAGATCCTTTTCCGTGAAGGCAATGAAATTATTTAGTCGAGTAGGAGCAACCATTTCTACCAGATGTTTAGGAGTATTATCAATGGAGATGTCGGGTTTTCTTAGAGCCCTTGGCACGGTTTGTCTGTATTTATGGGATGCCATTAGTAGCCCCCAAATACTCAGGTTGACCTGAATCTGCTTGAGTTGTTTCAGTACAACATCATCTTTTCTCTCTTGCTTCTGCTACGGGCTGGCTGGCTTCACCTTTCTCTAGGTAAGTGGGTTTAAAGTGCCTTCCACTCCTGGTTAAATGCCTGACCTCTTCTTTGGGGTTCCACAGACCATCCCATAAGTCTACAACATTGTTTACTTCGGATAGGTCTAGTCCTTCTAATCTCCACAGATCGTCTTCTCCTGCTTCATCTTTTCATTTGTTGATTGTAGGGCGGTCTGTGCTAGTTTCTGACTTTTCATCTGGGGCCGGGCCTTGTTCTTTCTCTGCCTCTTGGTGGTTTATTTCTTTCATTGCCCATAGTTCTTTCTCTCTCCAAGTGTCATCGGTCCCTGAGTATTTATGAATATCATCATCAAGAATGTAAAGGTCTAGAATTCCTTCTCTTTCTTCGCACATGATATTTAGGTTGGCATTCTGTGTGCCTCTACTCCTAGTCTTATTCTCTATAGTTTTGACATTAGTGGGCCCTATTCCTGTCACATTGTCGGCTTCGCTGTTCTCTTCTTTGTTCCCCAGCTTATTTGACTCTCGGCTTTTCTCAGACCCAGTTTGAGTCTGGCTGTTAATCTCTTTATCAAGTTTTGATCCCGAGTCTTTCCTTGATCCCGTTACTGCTCCTGATCATGTCGCTATCTGTGTTCTTATCTTTGCTCCTGTTTCTATTCCTCTAGCTGTTCCTGTCTCTACTTCTCTATTTGTTCTTGATCTGGATCCTATTCTTAATCTTATATTTCCTGGATTCCCCTTCGATTCCTTTTATGGTTCATCTGTGTCTTTCTGCTCTACACTATCATCTGGTAGGGTGCTAGAGGTAGAAAACTCATCATTACCAGGGTCATTCTAACCCCCACTTCTTTTTGATTGACTGCATGTACCTTCATTTCTTGATTCATCCAAAGAGAGCCAGCCATCATTGCCGGTATCTATATTCGGGTCATAAAAGGAAAACTCCACGTGTACCTCTTCATCTGCCAATATGTTGTCACATTCCTCTAGTATTTCCTCTGCATCTTCCAACTCTACTAGATCATTTTCCTATACATACAGAGTCCCCTCTGCGTCCAAAAAGCATAGAGAATTCTCTTATGGGAGAGGTGAACTTGGTCTGACAGCAACTTCCAGGTGGATGTAGATACTGGACTCATAGCAGGATGAAGCTGTATGGATATAGTTTAGATTCCGAGGAGGTGGGTTTATGTGATTCGGTAGTAGATTGGTGGTAACATTAAGCTTGACCGCCGTTTGGGGCAGGATCACCTTGTTATCAATTAAGTCCTGAATCTTATGCTGGAGTTTTATGCAATAGTTTATGGCATACCCATGACTCTAATGGTATTCACAGTACAATCTAGGGTTGAATCTGATTGGGAGTGGATCGAGAAGAGGCAATGGATCGAGGGGCTTAAGGTGCCCTTTCTCCATCAACCTTGTGAATAACATGGAGAGCGGTACACTCAGCTGGGTGAATACTCTCGAGAAAGGTTTTGGTGGAAATGATGGTCTAGCTTGCCCTGGCTGAGGATTAAGAAGGTTCACTTTTGTAGCCCTCAGCATGTTATTATAGGGCAGATTTGGCTGGCCTGGTTGGTTAGATAGCTGTTCTGACCCTGATAAGGCCTCTGGGGTTTTTGCTTACTTGTGTCTGCTTCTGTTCTAGCTTATGTTCTCTCAATCTCTTTTGTCTAGAGGGTATCCTCAATCTGGATTTCTGCATCAAACAGATGCTCGAAAGTCATGACTGACTGAGTGATGAGGTACTTTCTAAACTGGGGTTGTAAGTTCTTTAGTACCATCCAGATCTGTTCCTTTTTGATAGGCTGGTTGGTCATCTTTACTGTTTTACCCCTCTAGTGGGTCAAAAAATTAACAAAAGTTTCCTGGATGTTCTGTTTGGTGGTCTTCAGCTCCCTCATTGTTACATTCAACTGGACGTTGTGATTTTACTGCCCGGCGAATGCAGTAGCAATATCCTTCCAAGTTTTAGTTCTAGTAGCTTCTAAGATTAGAAACCATCATTGAGCAGCCCCTGAGAGGAACCTTTGGAAGAGTTATGATTTCAACTGAACGTCGATGCCCATGGGGGATAAGGCACCGACGTACATCCGTACGTGAATCCGAGGATCCCCAGTACCATTAAATTTTTTCATGTCGGGCATTTTAAATTTTTTGGGCAGCTTCACATTGAAAAACAGGCAGAGTCCTCCAATGTCGAGCATATATTCATCGACCCCTTTGGCCTTCCTCAGTACCTTTTCCAGTCTATCAATTTTGTCAGAGAGTAGGGCCTCTCGAGTTAAGGCCGAGTCTATTACAGCAGCAACAACGGGTAGAACAACATTGTGAAACACAGCAGCGGGTCTATCCCTTAGAGGATTTGCACTGTACTGATCATCTTCCCAAATAGGGTCATTAACTACCTAATCTTATGGATTTCTCAGAACCTGATTGAGCTAAAGGGCTCAGATCTATGCCTGGCACTGAGCTTGGGATTTCTCAGATCTATGCCCGCTGCATCTCCGATAGAGTTTGAATTAACGCTACATTACGTTTGTCATCCACTCGGCAAACGAGGCCAGACGGGCGTGATGTTAGAGCTTGAGAAAGCAATGATAACTCTTGATAGATAGAGGAGAGACAAAAATGAATTAGATCGTATATGTCAGATGTTTACAACTCGTGATGGCTTTACGAGAAAAGGAAAAATGGAATAAGAAAGCTATGGCAAAAAACAAGGTGGGTGACCAAGACCCGACAAATGAGCACGTAGAAACCCTGAACGAGAATAAAAAGAGTGCGGGTAATAAAACCTGGATTAAACAGAAAAAGATACGTAGAGCCTCAGCTTGACGATAAAGGAACTCGAGATTTCTTCAAAAAATCTCGGGTCAGAGAAATAAAGAGTGCGGGTGATAAAACCTGACTTGAACGAAAAAGAGGACGTCGAGATTCTGGATCTTTAGGGCCAAGAAGAGGTTGCGGGAAAAGGACTCGGCTTAGAAGAGTGTTGGGATTGCCTCAACGTCTCGGGATTTCTGAAGATCTCAGAGAGAAAAAATAGAAAAGGGTCCGGGAGAAGCCTGACTTATCCGATGAGATGCTAGATCTCAAACTGCAAAAGGGTGCGAGCACAGCTCGACTTATCCATCTAGCTTCTAGATCTAGAGCGGCAAAGAGGGGTGTGAGCACATCTCGGCTTATCCATCGAGATTCTAGATCTAGAACGAAAAAGGGGGATACGAGCACAGCTCGGCTTATCCGTCGAGATTCTGGATCTCGAGTGGACAAGGGAGGTTCGAGCACAACTTGGCTTATCCGTCGAAATTTTGGATCTCAAGCGGCAAAGGGGGATGCGAGCATAGCTCGGCTTATCCGTCGAGATTCTGAATCTCAAGTGGCAAAAGGGTACGAGCACAGCTCGGCTTATCCATCGAGACTTTCGTCTCTACTACCAAAAACAAAAGAAAGGTGTGAGAGGAGCCCGGCTTATCCGTCAAGACTTTCATCTCTACGACAAAAAACAAAAGAAAGGGTGTAAGATGAGCCCAACATATCCATTGAGACTCTGAATCTCTACGGCCAAAAACAAAATAAAGGTGCGAGAGGAGCCCAACTTATCTGTTAAGACTCTAAATCTCTCCGGTCAGAAGAAAAAAAAAGTGCGAGAAGAGCCCGGCTTATCTATCGAGACTTTTCTGTCTATGACAAGAAACAAAAGAAAGGGTGCGAGAGGGGACCGGCTTATCCTTCGAGATTCTGAATCTCTATGACAAGAAAAAAATATAATGGGGGGTGCAGGAGAAGCCCGGCTTATCCAATGAGATTTTCATCTCAAACAGAAAAAGGGTGCGGGAGGAGCCTGACTTATTCATCGATACTTTTCTCTCTACGGCTAGTGTAACACCCCACTCCCTTTAGGGTAAATAATCCCACGTGGGAGGGGTGGTACGGCTCACCTAACCAACCTATGCACAAATAGGTATCATAAACAAGGGATGCACTCCGC